>JAQGAW010000342.1:0-32132 GCA_034698025.1 Phthiracarus crinitus
TTCGAACTCAAAACTATTTAAAATATTAATATCTGTTATCATAAAAAACTTGATTTGTCTTAAACATTCTTTCCTTAATCATTTCTTATTACATAAATAAATGATACCACGTCTGTGTCTGCAAATATCCCTTTATTTCCAGACTATATCTTACTTAATTACTTCAGCATATGTTAGTTTGAAAATAACACATGAGTTTAAGACTTTAAGTTAAGAATTAATTTAAAATTATAAATTATAAAATCTCAAAATTTGAATTCAATATTGTTTAAGCATATTTATTGTATTTTCAAAAGAATATTAAACAACGAAAAAACTTTTCCTCTAAATTTTTTTATTGTGATTACATAATTAGCTATTTTATAGGTTATTTTGATGTTTATTACTTTGGAGTTAGCAAATCGATAATAGCTATCAAATTATTGTCAGATTATGTATATAAACATATTTGTTAATCAAATGACAATTCAAATCTAAAATAAAGCAATAAATTTATATTGCAAAAGTGTGAAATCACATTACTGTAGACATATATATAACTTATATTTGCTGAACAATGACTATTAAAAATAGTTATGATTAAACTATACCTCCGTTTAATGTTAAATTCAATGAACTCGAACTGTAAGATAGTTTATAATTAGCTCTTAAATGTTTCTTCGGCTCTAAAACCGATCGGAAAGAACTCCACGTAAACTGAACATCGTTTGCCGAATAACTCTCTAAAAATGATATGCATTTATTTAAATCTTATAAATGTATTGAAGTATTTCCTGTATTGAATATATAAATTTAATATTCGCGTACCACTTCTCATAACAAAATTGCAGATTTGTTCGTCGTAAGGATATGCTACGAAATTAAGATGACAACTATTAATCGATGCCAGTCTGAATAACAAAAAAAGCGTTTGATTTATTTATACACGTTTATGCCAGTAATTAGATATTAATTATATGTAAAACCTTTTAACTAATCTCAGTGTGCAAACACTATTAGTGATATTTAAGCGCACAATCGGATTAGTGATGATCTCGATCTTCTTAGCGCTATTCGGCATCAAATCCGGAATCCAAATGATTTTATCCAAATTATTTCCCGTTAAGAATATTTCCTTATCATAATTAAGCTCAGTGTGCGCGTATTTTTCCACCCAATTTAGGCAATAATTTGCATGAATGTTCCATACATTCTCGATCGTGTAATCAACGCGATATTCCTTTTCAGCAAATTTTTAATCACATTGTTATATGAATTATAATTATATTTACTCGGTTTACCTCATTGTTCAAATTAATAGTACTGACATCTTCTATTATATACAATGTTTGAATAACGATTGGTTTGAAAGCTATACGAAAATAAAATAAGCAAATATTTGTCAAATCTAATAGTAATTGTAAAAAAAGAAAATAAAACAATATATTTAATTGTATGTATTTAAAGCAACATTTTTCCACTTAATTTATTTCCTTTTATTTTTACATAACCATTAATAGAAATATGTGTTTACACAAAAATTGTAATTTTAGAAGAAAATTGTTATTTATTGTGAACCCTATAGCATATATTTCTCTATTTTTGAAAAAGTTTTATATAATAGAAATACATTTATACCAAAAATACATTTAATGCTGTAAATAATTTATATTGCGTTACATAATCATTAGTGTTTCGGTACATTAATTATTCATTATAAGCAGTTGTTGCTACTGTTGGGTGTTTTAATGAACAAAATGCGATATTAGAAAATCTATGTTAAAACATTCGAAAATTGTATCAATAATTTATTAAATTTCATTGATATAAAAAACATTAAATATGAAAATATTCCTAGGGATGGCATTTCATGATAAAATGGTCACAAATAGGATATATAAATTTAATTTAAGGAAGACAAAAATGGTGATAAATATAAATTCTTAGCTTATATTTTATTTTTATTTTAACTTTTTTAAGCAAATTTAAGTTTTCAATTTTTATTTTTAACAGTATGTTTAAATAATTTAGAATCACATATTGTTATATAATCATATACATAATTATTTTTTTCTCACTTAAATCATGTCTAATGTTTAAATAATTGAATATTTTGGTCCCCAAAGGATTTAATATAGTTTATTAAAAATTATATAATTTATTCCAAGTTTATTTTTTAAAAATCCTATATTTTTGGAAATTCAAAGCTAAATTGTAACAATTGAAAATTTTCAAATTTTTTCTAAAAAAGTGAAATCTTATAAACTGTACACAGTAGAGACAAATGAAAACATTATCTCTAAATTCCAATCCCTAAATATTCCATATTAAAGTTATTTTGTTTGGATTAAAATTAAAACTAAACTATATATACGGTAATTAAGTTAAATTAATTTTTTAACATATTTTGTGTTATAGTTATAACTATTGAAGTTGGAAACCAAATTAATTTGATCATCAATTTAAATGATTTTTTTGTATTTTAGGGCAGAATAATCATATAAACTAAAAATTAATTAAATCTAGGAATATTTGCGCACATTTTTAACAAAAAAGGTATCAAAAAATAAATGATAATATTCTAAATAAGCAATAAATACAGAAAAAATGCTTATTAATGACAATATGCAAAAATAATTTAAAATATACGCATTTTTAAACACGTTTAATATACATACAATTTAGCGGCAATTCTTTTTGATAAGAGTTTTGTGCCACAATTAAATTCGTATCTTTTTGTGAATTTTGTGAATGGAATAACGGAATAAATAAAAGTGTAACAAACGCTAAAATAACGAATTTTATTAAAAGCATTGTCAAGTTTACAAACACAAAAACTCAGTTTCAGAATTAATGTTTAAACGTTTGATTAATATCTATTTTATAGTATTAGAGCACTATTTTTTAATTCATGATAATTTCAAATTATGTCTTAATTAAGATTTTTTATGTGTAGACATACGCCGATAATTCAATGACGAACTGTTATCGGGAGACCAAACACGTCTCATTAACGCTACATTTCTAAAGTACAGTTTTTTATTTAAAATTTTCTAACTTATAAACCTGTGTGTGATGTTAACACAGTATCCTTGAAAACATAGAAATGATTGCTGCAATTAACATGATTCAGTATAAATATGTTTTGGGTATTAAAAGGTTAAATATTATTTTAAGACTAAATTATCAATTATTTGCATAGAAAACTAAATTAGGCTTAAAACAATTGTCGATGAATAAAATTTATTAATATTTTGAGAAAAGATAATTATTTTTGAAATTATTATTTTTCGATATAAAATAATACTGAATATTGAAAGTGTTCGGATCACGAAATATGATCACTCATTACATATTGACCAAAATGTGTACGCTGTTTATGATTGACATCTTAAGGTTGATTATATGTGACGAATACTGTTATTATTTAGAAAATGATTTACAAAATTCAATGTCAAATCGTTAAATAACGAAATATTTCGATCCAAAAGATTCAATATAGTTTTGATTGATTTTTTTGGCCAAAAATATGATTAAATAAATAATCTAGCGTTAGAGACACAAATCTAACCAAAAATGTTTTAAAACAATTATATTTTAGCCATTTTCCTTAAATTTGATTAATTTTAATCAGAAATAGATAATGAATTAGAAATGTGATTTACTATTTTTAATGGGTATTTTTAGGTCTGTATTTTGATATTAAAAATAATCTAGAGCTGGTTCCGGACCCTACTTCAAATTTTTGCCTTTAGTCTCTTTTCTGATAATTTCAACGATTTAGTAGTCAATTATAAATAATTGAATAAATAATTTGGTAAATAAGTAAAACTTTAAATACATTTAAGTAATTGAAACAAAAAATAATCGGAATGGGAATACAGTACTAATTTATTGTTTATTGTAAATAATAAAGAAAATAAAGCTAAAATAATTTGAATTAATAAAAATGTTAACCGTATTAATTAATTGAAAAGCTATTTCACAAAATCCAATATAAACACTGTAATTGAATGCCGCGCTTCAAAAACCTCACTTAATATTTAATTATTAAATAATATTCTATTTAATTCTTATTCATTGTTGTGACTTATTTGAACTTTTATACATAGTAATCAAAAATTTATTTATCAAAATAGAATTTATTTTCAATATTCAAAAGCGCTAACAATAGCTCTAAAGTTTATTAATAAAATATTACATATAACATTTAACGCATTATTCAATAATTAAAATATTAAATCCGGTTTTTTAAGCGCGGCATTCAATTGGATTTATTGGACATATTATTCTATATTTTCAATAAATGGTCACTCATTTACTTATTCTATGATGTTTTAATAAATTTTACTGTCATTTCGGAATTTTAACAAATGAGAACATATTTATATTATGAGACACAAATAATTTTCAGATATATAAAAATGATTTTTAAAAAATTGATCTATGAATTTAGGCTACAAATGTTTAAATTAAAATAGTAATTGAAAAAATCGTTAATAAAATGCAAATTAATTAAAGCAAATACAAATGTGATTATAATGAATGAAATTATTGATCACACACTTTGTTGATATATGTATTCATGTGATTTAAAAGATTTAATAATAATTAAATCATAAAATTAATTCATAGCGAAGTTTAGGTTTTATTAGTCATATGAATTTAAAACAATAATACAAACTCGAATCAGAAGCGGCCCCAAAGTGGCGATTTACGAATTTGCTCGGGTTTGGGCTTAAAACAAAAAATTATAAATCCAGGCCTAGCTTTAAATAGTAATTAAAATTTTTCTTCACAATATTGGTCGTGTAAAAGTGGTTAAGTGATGCTAATCTATTAATAACATTAAAATAACTATACTAAAGCAAATAAAACTTATAAAAGTACACTACTTATCATTTAATTATAAAAATTACTGAAATTTTAATTCATCGAAAAGAAGTTGGGTTTTATCGGTCTTAATCTAACCTGGCTTTACTTTAAAAAAATATTCGGGAATCAACTTATCAAGTCTAAGTTAAGTCGTACATATTTTAATAATATACGAGAAATAAAAATCTTATTAGTAGTACAGTATTAACATATCATATTAATAGAAAATATTTTTAAAATATATATTTATAGACGTCAGTCTTCTATACTATTACACTTACTGTGTATTTTAAATGGATTAAAGGTGACCCAATTATAAAGACTGAAGATTTTCTCGGAAATCTGACTGATGAATTTGGTGAATGGAGAAAAGTTAGGTCTAGTTTAATTATGATCATGAAGTAATAAAATCAGATGGTAATATTGAAGTTGTTTTAAGAATAAAATTATTATCCCCGATTGAAAAAGTTTATCTATTATTTCTTTTTAGAAAATTTGAGTTTTAACACAGGCATAAATTTAAAATAAAAGATTAAAATTAGATGATCCACAACTGCAGTTTAAGATAAGTTAAATTTTATTCGTACAAATGAAATAAATAATATTTTTCAAGTTACCTCAGATAAGAGAATTATTGGAAATTCAATTTATCAAATGGTTATTATAATATTAATATTTGTAATTGTTGTAAATTTAAAAATATTTAATTTAATAAAACAAACTTATTTTTGAAACAAAAAAAAACGATTAATTAATTTCTAGTTGATATGAAAAAATATTGCTTTAAGGGGTATAATAGGTTCAGACGGGTAAAACGGGTACAGGAGTATAATGGTTTGGGTTTAGTTGGTCCGAGCTATCTTAGTTTACTCTGGGGTATAATGGTATGGGTTGGTTTAAATGGGCTTTACCTACTCCAGCGCAATCAATTCTTTGATAAAATTCACTTTTTTTGCATTGTCTGCAGGCTATAGTTGGGTGATTAGGGTACTCGAACTTATTCTTCTACGAATCGTTTTTCTCTGAAAATAGCAATTTTTTATAGTTGAACAGAAGCCCATTCAAATTTTGGGTCTCCATGTCCTTAAAAATTTGAAAGGTTCAGATTAAATTGAGAATAGTTCCAAATAGATTCATGTCAGAGTCCCATAAGGTTTTCGTTACATTTCATTATATAAATTATCACAATCAAAACAGGATGCATATCCATTGCTTAATATAAATGCAATATTTAAGTTAAATTGATTATATTTTAAAATAACTATGAACAGTGCTTAGACCAGGTTTGGGTTTTGTTAGGGCCTTCGAGCACCATTAGGACCTGTTCAACAATGGTCTGTTCACATTTAACCGCATAATTATTCCTCTCGTGAGTCAATAAATAGTGATCAGAATGTAAGCTAAATATGATAATATTACAGAATAGCAATAAATGTATTATATTAAACAAATATATTAAATCAACTTTTTATTTTTATTTAAAATTCTACATTTATTATAACATTTTACTCAATTTACAGAGTATCGATGAAAATTTTCTATAACCAGCCATTTGTTTTATACGAATAAATTAGCGATAAATCTTAATTGATAGCAAAAAAGAATTTGATAGGGTTTTGACGCCACACACCAAATACAATAACCCTTACAACAAATATTAAATACACGGTGGTATTGGTGTGAACCGAGTTTATAATTTTGTTGCCATTCGTTTGGCCATTAAATTAAAATTTTTATTACCATAATTTAAAAAACTGATTGCAATGAATTGCTATCATATCGTGTCTATAATCGTGATTCTAGCGTTTGCTTTAAACGAATATTAAAATAATAGCCAATAATTATACTCAAATATTCACAGATGTTATATAAATATGCAATTATTTGATTATACCGTGTAATGTGTATTATTTGCGGTAATATTCTTTTCTTAAATACGTGGTTCGATATACTTTTATTTTTATTTAAAATTTCATGCTTATTCAAAAAATTATGAAAAAAGAACACGTATTCATATCGAGATTAATTTCATTTTAAAAACTTTTTAATTTAAATGCATTAAACAGTCGAATCATTTGTGATATCAAATTCATAAGTTCACTTAATTAATGCTTCATTTTTGATTCATTCATCGAAACAAACTGAAACACATGCGTTAAATAACGCAAATTTCAAATTGAATTTTCAATTTACTTAAACAGTTTTAGTTAATTTTAATTCAAATTTGTTTGTATGTAAATCAAACTAAATTATATTTTTTAGTAAATAAGTGATACGTAATTGTATGCATAACAGATGAATTGACACAACAATGAATACGCAGAATTAAATAAGAACTGAACGCAAACTAAATCATTAATAAATTGCGAAATTAATAGTTATAAATGAAAACTTGAACACCACAGTGATTGTACGCATAAATGAATTGCGATTAATCATAAAACATTTATTTGTACCGAATGTGCATTTTTATTATCACATTGCGATAAAAATTGGAAAAACAAAACTGAATACAATTTACTAATAATACTATTTGCAAACTCGTGTGTTATAAATCAATTTTTAACTCCTTATTCCCAAATATGATTATTAGTTATTATAACTTTTTGAAATAAATTTCGTTCAAAACGTTAAACATATCATATATTGTACTCGTTTTTGATTACATAATTGATGCCATAATTATAGGTTTTATCGGATTACGAGCCAAACCGATCTAAAGATCTCAAGACATCTCACATATAAAATAGGATCGCATTCTACATCACTAATCGTATCATTAATACATCCGACTGATAGCTGGCGGTTATGTTTCGTATATATCAGTGTTTAGGACATTGCGCTCAAATAAACCTTGGATTTGATTCTCACAAAAATTCGTAGATAATCATCAAAACTAGAGTTCGAGTTCAATCCATTTAATGCCACTGTAATTCTATTATTAATTATATTTTATTTGAATGCGTTTTGTTTTCGTGTTCGCGATAAGGATTCGATTAATATAAATGATAATACATTAATGGTTAATATTCTAAACACACAAATATTCGTAATATATTTATCAACAAAAACTAAAATCAATATCTAAACTGCTGTTTAAACTTATAGATTGAATTAAGTTAATTACTTACAGCAAAGTATCTGACGATCGTATGCCAAGAAACACGAATCACTGACACCACTAAATTCAATAAATTCAAACAATTAAATATTATGTTTTGACTATTTTGTTAATCATTCACTAAAAAACGTTATATAATATTAAATATAACTTACGGGTAATAGTTGAACATTTACTTTATCCATACTATACTTACCCAAAGGGAGAAGCATTGCCCAGCTCTGAATCCCCTAGAATTCTGGAAAAGCTGACCACCCTATACCTAAAATTTTTAAAATTTCATGATAAAAAATTTTGGAATTTTTGAAAATTTATTTGACAAAAAATAAAAAAGTTGTACATTAAAACCGATAATTTTTTGTGACTCCTTAAATTTTTGGCCAAAATTTCAAAAAATTATCTTTTAAATTCGTTGTGTTTTTTGAAAAAATGTTTTGTCCCAAAGCCCAAAAAATTGTCGTTTAAATCCGATGAGTTTTTGACCTTTCTAAAAATTGAGATTTCCTGGATCTGAACCTCCCTAGACTTTCAGACATTGGGTAACTATGCCCTTACATCAAATACGTAATTTATTAATTTTACGAAATTTCTTAAAAAGTTTCAAAAGTTTTTATGTTTTTATCAATTATTAGGCAATACTTAAATGCTATAGTAATTTATAATGAATTCTGATGTGAATTCTTGATGTGATGCGTACAACTCATTTTCTAGTGCTGTCAAATATCCCAAACTACGCGCATCATATTCGTGACGATAAATTGAACAGTAGCTTATGGTTTAATTAATAAAAGATTAATGATTACAAAAAATATTTATTAATGATTTCGCATAACAATTACAATATACAATATATCATGAAATATAGTATGAACTAAGCTCTATATTAACGAAATTACAATACAATTAAATAGTTAGCATAAAATAGGTATTTGTTTTGTATATCTTGCTATAAATTGATTTTTTATAGAATACTTTTAGTTATATCTATAGCATCATTATAATTAAATTTAATATAAAAGTATTTAAAATTGAAAAACCCTTAATGCTCTTAAAATAACGTATTCTGAGTTTAAAATTAAATCATAATTTGTTATTTCCATTACAATAAATGCAAGTTTGTTCGTAAAGTAATAAAATAAGTTTACGATTAGAATAAATTTTATTCAAATGACACTATAAAACAATTATGACATCATAGATATGGTGTCATTTCGCACTAACTTATCAGTATCTCTGATCACTTTTTTTCTTTGCCGTTTAATTTTTGCTCTGATCGTTGCTTGCTATCATCATCTGCTAATTTAGACTTTTTCTTTTTGTTTTCATTATCGTCCACTAGTTTAGGTTTAGTTTTTTTCCTCGCTCTATCGCTGTCCAGTGTGTCAACACTTCCCTCTTTACTGCTCATCGATTTTTCCGCACTGGTATCGCGAGAGCTGTCTTTCTTTTCTTCGGCCAACTCTTGTAGCATCAATTGTTCGACATCGAGACCGATAGTCTCTCCGACTAACATCTTTGCCTTTTGAAAAGTGCTGCTCAACTTCTCTTGTATAACATTGATGCACATGGAAGTCAATGCCAAACCGAACAGAAGATAAACAAACGCGTATATCATTGACTTCTCCTGCGGAACAAAGTCACCGAAACCAATGGTCGACATCGATATAAACACAAAATAAAACGCTTGAAATATTGACCATTTTTGCTCTTTTTCTGTGATCCAAAAAATAATCGCTCCGAGAAACAGGTATAGCAATAGTAATCCGAGTGCGAGAGAAACGGGTAAATTAAATTCATCGTCCACTTCAAACGTCATTTCTGGCATTGGTGTCTCTGGCGAACTGGTTGGCAATGCAGTTGCCGGCGGTGTTGGTTGCGTTAATAAAAACTGAGGAGCATTACTGACGCTTAAAGACTTGCCAAGCGTTAAGTCAGGTCTGGTTGCGTACCAATAAGCGGGTACATTCGCGCGATACACGTTTGCTGGTAATCGTTGCTTATTTTCTGTGTTTTTATCGTTTTTGTCATTTTTAGTTTCTGGCGGTATTATTGGAAAACCGCGTTTAAGTAAAATCTGTGGTAATAGACATATTAGTGTCATTAAATGAATATAATAAAAAAGATTTATATACTTTAGTAGGCATTCTTCCAACTCTTCTCACTTTTCGAAGACTTCGCGCGTAATATAATTTTTGAAAAAATTGGAGCACGAATTTGATTCCTCGAGTGAACAGTTTTCCAAAGTCCGCCAAAACCATAAGTAAAATAGGAATACCAATTAACGAATAAAAAATTGTGATCACTTTTCCGGCCGTAGTTCGGGGAGGATTATCACCATATCCTTAGTAAAATACATGATATAAAAGGAGTTAATAATCTTAATCCTATTCATCTCTAATAAATTTTATAACTTGACTTTTGGAAAATGTTTTTTTCTATTTTATATTAAATTTTTCAATTTAATTGGAATCTAATTTCCATTCCAAACCATTCTTCGAAAAGAATAAAATGGATATGGAATTATAGAATGAAGTGTTTAAAACTTTCAATCATTAACTAAAAAATTGCAAATTTTCATTGTTATTAAATGCTTTACACTTATTATTTTTCAGAAGTATTAAACTGATTCGATTTCAAACAAAAAATTAATATCACAAAAGGTTAGTTTCTTATAAATACAGAATAAGTTTTTACCTATAGTTGTGAATACAGTCATACTAAATATTAATCCGCCGATAAATGTCCACTTTGTTTCTTCAGAGTTACTTATAATTCCTTCGTCAAACGCTTTACAAACTTCGTTGGCAAACATTACTAAAGGAGGTGTAGCCTCGTCTTTCCAATCAGTCTCTGAACCATATAAGCGACTTCTGTTCAATTGATGCCATAATTTTTCAATTAATAGTGTCCTCATTTTATTTATATGATTCTGACAAATAAAAATTAGAAATCAATACAGTACTAAAATTTCGCAAAAGCAGAGCTAAAACTTTAGAATTTAGTGTCAATTGTAAAACAAAACTAAAAACTTACTTAATTACAAATGTATAAAAATGAAAATTTTATTTTTGACAAAAAGAAAAAGTTAAAGAATAATTCGGTTTGTTTGATATTTGGGTTAAGAACATATGTGCGACACATTCGAAATGAATGCTTCATTTAACGAATTTAGGAGTATGTTTGCATGAATGGCAGGCATCTGTTTATAATTCTATAAACTATATTATTCTTGTATTATTATTCTTAACCTAAATATTCTGTTACGAACTAGATATTTCAAAGATAGGTCTATAAGAGATGATTTATATATAATTAATGGCCTCATTTTAATCAAAAGTAATGAATAAAGATAGTTGTTTTAGTTGTTTTTAACATTTCATATTAAACTAATGTTTGGTATTAAAATAGAATACTTTAGTCGAAGAAAGATCGAGTTCTTCCGAGATGTTTATTCGTGAAATTCTGAATTTAAAAAATTTCTGCTTAATTTTAGCATAGATCCACTTATTTTTAGCTATTATGTAAAAAACATTATCGTTAATACCCATAAGATTTTGCAACTTAAATAGATAAGATTGACAACAGTGATAAGTAGTGAAATATTCAAGTAGTAACCATAAAATATTTTAAAAACTAATTTTATTGTTTATACACGTGATTTTACTATGCTTTTAAATTTAAACTTTAAAAACTTCTAAAAAGCACTCAATTCGTTAGTTTGTTTGCAAACTTAAATTTAAATTTATTCAAATTGAAATCATAAACATCTTTAAAACTTTAAAATAATAAGTGCTGACTTGTTAAATGGTTATTTATAAGATTTAATGATTGGCCTATAATAGTATATAATAAGTGTATTTTATGATTTTAATTGGTGTTATAATTAAATTTTTGGGATTTAACCAAAAACTCGTTTTTTAATTAAATAACTATTAGTAAAACCATTAATACATATGTACGCGATATATTATGAAAACTGCTAATCTTCGGTATTTAATTTAATATGTAAAAATAAAATAGCTTACGTTAGGATCTCTTTTTAAAGAAGTAGTTCGCATTTGTATGACATAAATACTTGAAGACGAATAAAAAAATTTCAAAAAGTTAATACCAAAATTTAAAAATAAAAACTTTTTAATCCTTACATTTGAATTGCGATCAATTTTAATACAATTGTGTTTTATTTTATTTTTCTTAAAATTTTGTTTTTGTCCCAAAATCTAAAGATAGCGCGGAAAACAATTACGCGTTGAAATTATAAATATTTCTTCAGTTATCTCACAGTTTACTTAATATAATGGGATAAGAAGTGTGCCAAAGATATATACAAAATTTATTAAACGCGTTTAATATTAAGCGTTAATATCACACATCTTTTATCGAATACAGCGATTAAATAATAAACAATTTTGTAAAATGTTTATTAGAAAAACTTGAGATATTTTGTCAGGTATTTAATAATTTATGAAATGCTTGACATTAGCAATAATTTAACAAAAATGTTGAAAATAAATCGCTTAACATTTTACTTTGTAAGCTCAGTTTAACTCTTCATCACTTTTACTTTTTTTAAACTATTTCAAGAGTCTCTAACTATTTCATATAAGAAGAGAATAGTCTGAGCATATTAATTGCCTAATTTATTGTACTTATACTTAAACAATAATTATGTCATTAGTCAATGTTTGAGCTCATCTGTTCACTAGGGCTTAGGGTTTAAACTTCAAGAGTACTTCTTTTATCATCTTAGAAATAGAGAATTATGGCCTGAAATAATAATTATACTTTCAAGTTAATATTTCTACCGAAATAGTAAATATGCAAAATAATGCTTAAGGCTTAACACATTTATTTTCAATAAAAATTTAAAAAATTTAAAAAATAAAATATTTAGACATACATTATTCGTATTTTTTGCCGATAAATAAAATGTTTTAATAATATGCGAAAATTATTTTGCTTAAAAAATATTGATAGGCATTTCAGAATTTAAAATAAATCGTATATTTCATTGAACAAAAAATTTTTTTGAAGAAAAATTCAAAGTTTTTCTCTGATAGATTATACACGATCTCTGTTTAGTAACATAATTTCCCACAGACTTATTAAGTAATTGAATACATTAATATTTTAAAAATATATATATAACTAGTATAAATCATATTTCGGGGTAAAATACCACTGCCCAGCATTTAAAAACAACAAAAAATAATCATTACAAAAAATTTTCTACCCTTAAATAACAAAAACAAAAATAAATAAAAATAAAATAATAAGATTATTAACCTTACGTTTAGCCTCATAAGGAGATTCTACGTATTGAAAAATAGCGGCACCGATACAGGCGTAGAGCATCAAGAATGCTAATAATAAAACATGAGAAAACCATTTTTCGCTGAATTTCTTGAGCACCACAACAACGCGTACAAACTTAGATTTTGTGTCAGTGAAGTTGAAATTATCCTTTAATTGTCGCGGATCTATGATTAATATTCGGGGAATTTCCGAAACAAACGAACTTTCATTGCCAGTATTTGATGACATTTTTAGGCCGTATTTTTTATTTATTATTATTATTATTAATTTTCAAACTAATAACATGTTCAAAGCGATTATCGAAACTATATATCACACGATTCTTTTTAATATATATTTATTCTACACTTGCACTGTATTTTGATAGTATTTTTGCGAAGAAGCATGTCTTTCCACACAAAATCTCGTCAAACAGTTTAACCATTAAAAGTGTTGTGAGAAGTTTTAGAGCAGAATTGCAAAACGACTGCTGCATCAGTATGTAAATAATGAATACGCGCAGAATAAGTCAAATTTGTTTTGGCATTACTTCAAACAGTTTTTACGTTACGCAAAAAATAGAGGTTTATATTACACAAAAGTAGTATACGAGACAAGAGTGCATACAAAGATATTACATAAAACAAGATGTTTTTTAAAAAACTCAAACTTTGTAGACATAACTCTCAAATAATTTTTAAACTTTTGTCACCAATAGTACAGATTTAGTTAAGATTTTTTAAAGTTTATCTTGTTTATGGAAATTTAAGACTAAAGGTAGACTACGATGTGATGGTTTTTAAATCGATTTAGATTTAACGCGGAAAAAAATAAATAAATAAACATTTCTGCTGTCATCTCATAGCAAACTATCGTATATTATATTAAAAAAGCTATTTTTGTCATGAAATTTTTCCGTCGACATAAAAAAATTAATTCAAGCATAAGCGTAGGCATACGATCCGTTTGAATAACTGATAGAACTCAAAATCATAGACATATATCATTCTAAATATTTCAACACATTTTCATAATCAAAAAATAGTTGAGTTTCCCAATAACATACTCCCTTAAGATTTATTCCTTAAAATTCTGGAGAAAAAAATCCTATTTGATTATTAATTTTTCTAAAAATAAGTTTTTAAGAATAAATTAATTAAAGAATTTAACAAATTTTAATTTGTTATTTTTGTAAAAAACATATTACAGAAATTTGACGCAATGTTTGAAATGATTATCTAATAGCGATGCAACAACTGTGACACATCGCGATTGAAATCTCAAAACTTTCAGAATATATATCCAAAACTTACATAATTAGTGTGTACTACTGTTTGTTGGCGTTTGTTAACGTTTATCGTCAGACTAAGCATTTTCTTGGATAATCGTTTCACGTGTTTATTTTTGAAATAACAACTTATTTTTAGATAAAATTCGGAAAAACACAAATAAATTAAATCTATAATTTATATCCCGACTTATATTGAATTATTTAAATCGTGCTCAATATAAATTGCTTTTCAAGCGGTTTTTGCAATTCATTTTCAAAAACTCAAATTTATATTAGTTTTATGCGTAATAACCGCATCGATTTGCTATCGCGAGTCACAGCGGTAATATTTTTAATCAAATGTTTGTCACATTTTAATTTTTAGCTGTTCTTGATTTATATTTACATTGGGATTTATTTATACTAGACATCTCTGTTCGTTAAGCAATCGGACCACACTTTATAATTGAAATTCTTTTAAAACATACAGTATTATACTTTCCCATAATGTGTTAAAGATGTCCATATTCTTAAACTGTTATTTTTTTATTTAAAGAAAACTAATCGGTTTAAAAATTGGATTAAGAAATTAGAAGACTTAAAGCATTAGTGTTGTTTGAATGTGTTTTTAGTGTGCTTTCACGTGAGACCAGAATGTTTTTTGAATCTGATTCTTTCGTTTGTCAGTTTTTGATGCCGTTTGACACACAAAAACAAATCTTATGTTACACGAAACTCTGTAACACGACAGCGATTGCCTGCGTTTACCTCAAAACATAACCCAATAAGAACGACACTTTTACTGATAGCTCAGCTTTTGATCATTTATTGTACTGTAAGATTTTATTAACCTTAAAAATAATAGCTGAGACAGAAGGACTGACGTATGGAACGCAAAACAAACAAACACATAATAAAATATAGTCGACCAACTTTTGTCTAAAATAAATCTAAATTTGTGAAAATATAATTTTAAATTCAAAAAACGATTTACTGAGAATGACTGACGCATCAGTCGAAACACAATGGTAGGTTTTTAAGCTTTAAAAGATTTCAATTTTAAACATTTATAATGAGAGTTTTATGCAAAGAAACGCAAACATTATCAAATGCATATACAGTATCAAACAAAGCAAATTATTAATATAAACTTAGTGATTGGCGAAAGCATGAAGTTATGTGCTAGTGATAGAAAATTTTGTTCCATTACCATTGGAACGTTAGTGGAATTGAAAAATATAGCGTTAATGGAAAGGTAATGGAGTTATAAAAAGTGAGTTTGTCGTTAATGGAGTGGAGTCAGATTTTTTGTTAGCGGTAATGGAACGTCAGATGATTTTAAATAATTTTTACAAACAGCTTATTGCTCTCTATTTATGCAATTTATGCATATAAAATAATGAGTAATGGTTTGAAACATGATATTGTAGTAAAAAATTAATTAAATTTTCATTAGTGGAGCGGAAATGAGTGGAACGTTAGTGGAATTAAAAAATATAGCGTTAATGGAACGGTAATGGAGTTTGTAATAATGATTTTCCCGTTAGTGGAATGGAGTTACTTATCTTATGTGCGGTAATGGAACGTTAATGGAATTAAAAATCTGAATATTTTCTATCACTAATATGTGCCTTAAGGCTAAACATACTAACGTTGATATGTATGCCGTATAATGTTTTTATTTATAGGCTTAATTCTAGTTTCGCAAAAATAATAGAGATTTACTACTTTTATTGTTCAGTAAAATTCAATTTTTAATTTTTTTAAAAGTAGAAAACAAGCTTTCGTTAGAAAACTAAGAAAATAAGTGCAGTGCCATCTATTGATATTTAACAATGAAATTGATTTTGATGTATGAAATTCATAACACTAACAAAACGTGTGTGTGTTTTCGATAATAAACCATAATTAAACTCATTTACTAAAATATAGCGTATATTCAACGATATAAATTCATCTGAAAATTTTTTATCAACCAATAGTTTATTAAAGTAATCTTAAAAAACATTTGAAAAACAAAAACAGTGAACGATGGGAAGCGTGGACTTAGAGCTGAAACGCGCGTTTCAAGAGCTTCAGACACAAGTGATCGAAACTCGCGACAAAGTCAGACAAATGGACGTTCAAATCGAAATGTTGAAACGCAACTCACATCACGCGAAACTCACGCACAACGAGATCGATATTCTGCCCGAAGACTGCAATCTATACGAATCGGTGGGAAGAATGTTCGCCAAACGCGACCATAAAATGATTGGCAGTTTGCTCGACGAGAGAGTGGCCAACAATGACCAGAAGATTAAGTCATTGGAACAAAATAAGTCGTATCACGAAACGCGTGTCAAAGAAAGCGAAAATAATTTAAGAGAATTGATTGCGCAGAAAAAGGCGCAATAAATTGATTTAATAATCGATATTCAATTTTTGGCTAATTTTTAATTTAAGTAAACCACAAAAAATATTAATTACTTAATCGATATTTAACGTTAAACAGAGTTGTATACAAATATTCCACTAAAATTCAGACATTCATGTAATAAAACAATACTCTCGTGAATCAAATAATAAAACGATATGTGCTAACAATTTATTTTATTATTTTAAAGTAAAATATTCGTACTTTTCTCATGTCTAGAAAGAAAACCCTAAAATTATCTTAAATCACTAATTATTCGGAAAAACTACAATTTTACTGAACAAATAACAATATATGATAAATTTATAATTAGTTATACATTAATTGCGATCTCATAATAATATTATTTTAGCAGTCATTTTCGTAATCCTTTGGATTTTTCCTCTTTAATCGTTCGTTCTCTCTGTCAGCCCATGTCGTTAACAAATAATAAGCTATAATTACAGGTCCAAAATACGGTAAATTGTTGGACACGTCTCGTCTAAAACCTCTCCAAGTGTTTGACCAAAAGCCAGGAAACGCTTTTTGCTCGTATGGCGACAAACGAAAGTAAATCATATTACGAATGAACCACAATTTGCCGAATTCTTTACCCATCGTTTCTGTTGTATTCGCGATTTATTTCGTTTTAGTTGTTTTGTTTACTCGTTTTACCACATAAATGGCTCACATATAATACGTATTTATTCAATAAATGTTTCGCAGATGGCAGTCAACGCTAATTTACGTAATATTAGGGTTTAGTGAAATATCCGTGTTATTCTCTAACACTGCAACTGAATTCCCAAAATATAAATTACGATTACTAAGCATCGTTTTATCAGAAAATACGGGAATAAAAAATTAACTTACTCTAATAAATGCTTTATACCGCTATCATACAAACTGATCATAATTTAAGGTGATTTTAAACTCAATTATTAGTTACGCTAGTTTTAACTAGAGTTTGTATCGGTTCCCTAATGTATTGGGGTTTTTTGAGTTCGGGCCTTAATTGAAAAAATAGAGTCGGGTTTTTTTTAAAAAAATATAAAGCCTAAAAAGATTTTTTTTTTGTTGAAAAAGCACCATTTAAATTTATAAAATATAAAGATAATAATTATGAATACATTATCAAAAATTGTAAATTATTATGTGGTGAATTTATTCATTTTTACAAATTATATATGAAAATTAATTATATAACAAAACTAAATTTATAAACTTCTAATTTAGATTTAAAATTATAATAAAAATTGTTATGAAGTGAAATCAGGATTTAGATATTTAAACTTATCCAGAGATGTGAAATCGGGCTTTTATCGGGTTTTGGAGCATGAATGAGAACGATTCCATTATCTAGTAATGTCTATTTTTAATTACAAATAGACACATAGGAGATTGAAAGACGTTTAAAATATCATTACTGTACTTTTACAAACTAAAGCAAATAACTTCAAGTGCCTTCTCTGTAAAAATATATAATATAACTTAGCTCTAATAATGCAAAAATATCTGCTAACTAATAAAATATACCTCGTATTTGTCGTGTTGGGACTTCAGAATAAAAATATAATGTCATAATTTTTCAAAATATTTAATTGTGATACGGGCGTTTTGTGCTTTATATATAGAGATGTTACGTTTAGTATCACAGTTCACACATAACAATGACTAATATTGAGTTATAGTTAATAGCCATCACACGAATATTAAGTCATAGTGACTAACATTGCATTATATGTGATTTTAATGTAAAACACGTTGTTTTAGATTTAGTTATTGTCGACAGCATGTATACAACAGTCACTTATGCTTTGATTACTTAACTTTAATAATATAACGTTAATAACATTATGTTTTAAGTCGCGACTGAAATCGTTTAATTGTAAATTAAATATGATTTATGTTAATAAAAGTGATTTCGAGTTATGTTAATTAAGAGAATATGTGTCAGACATCGGTAATTCGCGTAAATCGGTGTTTGGCTCATATCAATTGTTTATTTATCCGATATATTTTTAAAGTAAATAAAATTATAGTGACCCTTAGGTCAAATAATCTTTTATTAAAAACATAAAAGAACTCTCGATAATTTGAATAAACTATTATTTTAAAAATTATATGGATTTAAATAAAACAAAGTTAGATAATATTATCAAATTTTCTTAAATCGAATTAGAGTTTTGATTTAAGAAAAAATCGAGTCTTAATCGAGTCTTAAACTTTATTAGTCTCAAAATATTTTTGCTGCAGTTTTTAAAGAAATCTCAAGTGTAGTTCACAGATTGATTTATTAAAATTAAGTGAAACTAACGAATACTGTAATGGGTTCTATTAATAAAAAGCTGTAATTATTCTATAATGGATGGAAATAATTAAATCTTTTAACATTGAAGGGTTAAAACTGAGATTTGAATGATTGTAAATTATAATAAGCTGTGTTCTGTCAACTGTTCAAACAAAAAAAGAAGTTATTTAAATACGTATCGCACTTTCATAAAGGATAATCATTAAAACTGAATCGCTTACAGTTCGATTCATAATATTTGTTTTTAATTAATCCCATTAATTTCAATTAACTTTAATAAAAATGAGCTAAAAAATGAATGTTCAGTTTCGCTTAGGTTTTGTAGCATATCTAAAGTATACGCTCACTGTCAGTTTTAAAGTTTTAACAATACAATCGCTTACACTATTTGCCACTCACGCTAACTTAATTATAACATAAAAATTTTTTACAACAATAGGATACCACCCACATATTTATTATTGTTTTTATATACTACAACAATCAGAATTTTTTAACAAAAAAAGTTAAAATGATGCGTTCGTGAGCTTAATGTGTGCGATAAACCACAACATCAAACTGTTATTTAATGATTTTATTGCTCTCTAAATAATATGTAATTTTTAATAATTTTTTTGTTTTTGAAAATACATACGTATTTAGATTTAGATTATGGCCATAATAAGCTATAAGCCACTTAATTTGACATTTAAGAGTTTTGGTGGTTTACCAACGGAATAACAAAACGAAAATATAATCACCGGAAATCTTAGTTTAAATTTTTACAGATGAGTTGAAACTATAGTTTGATTAATATGGGATTAAAACGCGATTCAAAATTATAAGATACTTCTGCTTATAAACAGTGTGGCAGAAGTTATAATTTATTTAAACTGTTTTCCAGCACCATATGTATGGTGCAGTAAATAAAAAAATTACTAATGCTTTAGAATACGCCACTAGACGTATAAATATTATATTTCATACTTTAAAATATTGATGCTTACGAATGTAATCGCTGATAAAATCGTAACGTTAAGCTATGAATACACTACGATATGATGGCTGCAACTGATATACGTTTTGATGATTAATATCTCTAACATCTCCGGTAAACTTATAGTTCATTTTTTTTGCAAAAAAAAATTCAAAAAGCGAATAATGAATCAAAGGTTGACTAAATGCTATATTTTCTGGATATTTTGAGAAAATTAAAATTAATTCATAACAGCATGGAAATAATTCTTGCGATTATTTATGCGACACTTTCTGAAAGCAGAATTGTTTTCTTCTATTTTCTCACTAATTATGATTTAAGGCTACGGAAGATATTATCATTAAGTCGACGACACGTTAAATGAACCCAATATAATAAAGAAACCCTTTTATTATTTCCAATTTTAAAAATTGCGTAATGAAGTATACAGCGTTAATACTAATTTTAAAATAAAATTACTTTTTTTAATTATTAAATTATTAGTAGGAAATAATAAGTTATAATCACTGGTGAAAATTTCGTTTTTTATCGCTACTATAAGCAGACAACGTTAATATTCAGTGTACGCAACGACATAAACCAGCAGTTAGTTAGTAATCAGCACATACACACACTTTATCTACAAGTATCTTAAGCTTATGTTATGACAAATCATGTGTTCTTCTGCATCGTATATTCAATTTGTGAGTTGAGTTCACATAAAAGCGAGTCATCATCGGATTTTGTGCTTCGTTATGGCATGTGTGTGTGTGTTGGGTCATCACTTTACTACTAGTTAAGTAGTATTGGTTTGGGGCATATTTCTATCATTTACTGTACCGCACTTGAACTTCCAAGTATTGTACAAGTTTTCATGTTTCTCGTGTGCGTACGAATCATATCGGTATTCGGAACGTATCATTAATTCGCTACACTATGGAAAATGATACTTAAATAGAAATTGTTTTTTATGACTTAACACAGCGATACGAAAAATATTCTAAACTCAAGTCTGCGGAAAACTTTTACGTAATGATTTCACGTAAAAGATTATACAAAAAAATTAAACCTTGCTTTTCTGGTATTTTGCTTACGAATAAAAAATAACAACTTTGTTTGATTTGTGAGCAACAATTTAGTTACCCGTAGTATATATGCATCCATTATTTCGCCCAATTATGTCTATCATGTATGTATAATACACGTTTCAGATATCCATATGAATAAAGTTATTAACAATGATTAACATAAGTATATTTATTCGTACGCATATCGAAATGTTGAACAATTTTTTCATAATTATCTAAATGTTACCATTAAAAATGATAAAATAGATAAATCATTTACGATACATGTGGCCAAATATGCGACTCTAATGTACTCTAATGTGTTCGGTTGGCGTCATCATTGGAAATAACACGCAAAAAATATCCTAAATTATATACCAAACACATCGCTAATACTCAAAATTGCTTAAATGAAAATTAATATAAATTTAAATAAATTATTGTTTTTAGTATTTTGTTTTCGTGTTTAACATAATTTAGATTCGCGCGGAGAGCAGCAAATGATTTTCAATAACAAACAAAATTACATATTACGCTATAAAAGAAAGAGCAGTCTGGAAATCAAAATGATTTCTATATAATAAAAAGTTTTATAAAAGAAAATCATTTTACCATTACAGCCGTATGCGCTGTAACGTTATATTTGTATTAAAGCATAACTTATAAATAGTTTGCGCGAAAATAAATAAGAAAAAACGGCCCGAAACTTAACATAGCATACATCCTGTTTAATTCTTTATAAATTTACTTTGTCAAGATTTATATGACTTTGCGAGCAATTACTTTGCGCAAAAAAAGTGATTGAGCAAACAAACAAAAAATATATAATTACTTTTCTGTTGAATTATTTAAACAGTTTATTAGCTTACGATAATTATCGAAATGAATTTATCGAATCGCGTAAATTTAGACACTTTATATTTTCAGGAATAATTTTTGGCTTTTGTAAATTCAGTGAAAAACAAAACGAAGGGAAAATAAAAGTTATTTTGTTGTTTGTTAGTTTCCGAATTAAAAAATTTAACAAACCATGTCGTTTTGCATTCTTCAAAAATTTAATTTAATGCTACGTATATTCTAAGGTATTGTCAGTGAAAGCTCGGAGCAAAATTCTAATAGTCGTGTTGATTGAGTCCTCCAAAGCTTGAAGGCTCCAAAACCGACCTATAATTTTAATCTTTCGGCTAAAAAATAAACTGTAGTATAACGAAAGTTAAATGATAATAATAATAAAGTAATAAATATATCTTATTATAGCGATCAACTTATTAGTTTCCAATCGTAAATAGAAATTACTGTATTTTCTCAAGTATAATGTTTTTCTTACACATTAGGAAACAACGTTCGCTCATTAAATTATTTTAATATCTACGGGAAAGTATCATATAAATTAATTACTTTTAAAAGTATTATAATTTAGTTAGTAATCAGTTTGGAAACACTTTTATTAAGTTTGCTAATAGAGAGTATATATTTCTTGATACGAAAACCTGAATTTGAATATCAAGTTCAGATTTTTAAGTTTCACTTATTAACTATTTAATTGAATATATTTTGATTCTAGTTGTCAGCGTTTATTTATTTTGTTTTTTTATAATAAAAAGTTATCAAAAATAAAATAAAACTTTCATTTCCTCTAATATTTTTGTTTTTTAATGTAACGTTATTATCAATAGCTTCTTAAAAAACTTTAGAGTTTGATGACATTTTATTTATAAACCATTTTAAATACCGAATACATAAAGAAAGTTTATTTTTAAGCAACAAATTTCTATTATTTAAAGGATAGAATGAATTACTTATTGATATGTTATGCAAAATGTAAAACAATAACTTATATCACTTATTTACTGTTTCTTTTATTTTAACCGAAAAACTCATGATTTAAGACGCTCTGTCGACAAATTTATTTATATTCACAGAAAAAAGCATAAAATTTTATCCTTTTGGTTATTTCTATGAAATATAAGGTATATATATATTCGGTATTTTTACTCGGAAAAAGTTAACGCCACAAATGCAAATATGAACTGTTTGCCGGTTATTACGTTTAAATAATAAATACCATTTTTAGCCCTTTATGTATTCGCTTTAACAAACAACGCGCTGCGTAACTATTATTATTTGAAAATGTAAAATGAAACACACATTTTGGCTCATAAAACATTTAAGCCTTATTGAACGCATAAGAATGAGGTGCGTTAAGAGCGATAAATTAGGATGAATGCCCTCCCGATTTTCTGTGGCTCTCTCGCCAAATCTTGAAATTGGTTTTATTATTACAATATTTTGAAAGTTAAATTTTTTTAAACACATATTATTATTTACATAATTTACACAAGTTTTATTGTATTAGCGATGAAATTGTTTTCATTTTTCGTTTTTTTTCTTCATCGAGAAGTTCAAAGATTTATGCAAATTCCTGTGACCACACACGCGTTATTATTATTAAGTATTGCATACTTTCGGGCATCAATTTCGAAAGCTATCAATAATATTTCTATTTTAATAAACAGTCATAGCACTCATTTATAAATAATTACTCAAAAATTTTGTTTGTTTGATTATTAAAACAACAAATTGTATCTCGAAAATTGACTGAAAGCAGAAAAAATAAAAACAACTTTCTATTCTTTTAATGTCTTATAGAAACGTGATTCGTTATGAAATATGATATTATTTTTCTTTTGTCTTTCGGTCGTTATGAGAGGAATATTAAGAGACGTTAGCGAAATGATAGGGTTTTTCACATCAGTCGGCAACAATTATTTAATTATGCGCGCAAATAAACTTAAGAATGATAAGAAAAACTCTGCGTTTGAAATAATGTGTATTATTTTTCTATTGAACTTTTTTTAAAGAAGAAAAACAAACAAACAAAGGGCAAACTAGTTTAATAATTTATGGCATTATTATAAATTATAATTCATTACACGTCAGTTAACATGGATTTGTTGGATCGTGTTTTCGAATAACGTCCACAACATTAATTTAAATAAATAATTATTTATAATTTAATTATATCACGTATTGTATCGCACGCTAATCAGTATTTTTTTGTGAGAAAAATTAGTTATTTTTAATATTATTGTTTAAAAAGTTGTTTAGCGTTGTTTTCTTGGTTTTATGGAGCAAATTATTTACCCCTTACTTTAAAATATTCGATTTTTGGTAAACGCCTTGCGATTAAAATTGATAAATTAAAAATTTTTGATAATTAATGGTCGATAATAATAATTGAAAATAAGTAATGGTATGAGAATGAGAGTTTGGAAAATTATACAATTGAAATGTCGGACAATTCCAATCTTGAAACTTATTAAAAAGTGTAATAAAATATATTTTCTTGTGAAATGTTTTAATAAAAATAAAAACGTTGATGTTATGAAATATGATAAAAATGTTCTAAAATTTAATTGATGAGAAAAAAATGAAATTAAGATAAAACTAAATTATTAAGTGCTTTGGAATATATAATAAGATTAGAAGAAAAATTCTAAATTTTTAGTTAAATTATCCATTAGAATGCATACTAATGGTTGGTCAACAGAAAAAAATAGATTAGAACTGAAAAATGCGATCAAATGTTAACTTATAACAAAACAAGAAAGAGTATGAACATACAAAATGAGCTCACTTTGTATTTTATTCTGAGTAAATTTAAAAGTATATTCCAAATTTTTGTGTATTACAGTAAATATTTTTGAAATTTTAATTATAGTTTTTATTGTTAGTCAACTATATTTTATTTTGTTTTTAAGCATTTAGTACTTGTAATGTATATTGTTTTATAGAAAAAAATTTATAGCTTTTTATTATATTGTTGTAAACAGTACTTCAGAAAGTATTTGAAGATTTTTGATTCAGTTGTGTTTTAGCTTTCGTTGAGTAAACATCACATAAATTGTTGTTAAGCGGACACTCAAAAGTATTTGATAAGAGAATATGATTAAGCGTGTGTTTGGATTTAACTCGAAATAGTTTTAATTATGTTATTTTAAACAATTTTTGATCTATTTTTATCATTATTTAATAGATTTTAAAGCCATTTTTGATTATTTTAACCAGATTTTAGTCCATTTTTAGCTTATTATTTGTCATTTTTAGACTATTTTAAGCTCTTTTTGTACATTATTAGACCATTTTTAGCTCATCTTTTTTACATTTATTTACCATTTTTGGCTAATTTTTAGCACATTTTTTTCAATAAAGACTCCTATAACTTTAATAGTTTTGAAGTTGAAAGTGTGAAATGGTCACGTGATCTTATAGCGTACACAGTACTGTAACAAACACTATCTATTGTAATCATAGATCGTGCCTGTAGGCCTAAGCGCCGTTCAGTCTAGTCTTCATAAAAATAGACTCCTATCCCTTTATTAATATAAAGAAAAAATCCCTTAATAAATATAAAGATCGGTCCACACACACACACAGACAGACATTGCAAATCTAATAGCACCTTTGGACAAAGTGAGCTAAAAATTGGAAAGCGGCAGATAATGTGGTCTTATCGATCATCAATTAATAGTAAAAATAAATTTTGATCATTTTTTAGTATAAAATATTTAGTTAATGTATAATTATTAGAGCCTCAAAATAATAGCATTTATTACATATCAAATTAGGGCTATAAATAGCACTAAAAATTGACAAAAATAGCATTAAAAATAGCATTTATTTTAAATAGGAATTTCCTATAAATCAATGAAAAACTATTATTTAGAAAAGAAATTTTAAATTTTTTTAAAATAAATTTTTTGTTTATGAAATTTCCTTGATAATATTTAAATAATTTTTATGGGGTTCGAAAAAATCATCAGATTTAAACGATAATTTTTCTATTTTTGGGAAAATTGCATTTAAAATAGCATTATAGCTATTATAGCATTTATAGCAATAATAATTAAAAATAGCAAAAATAGCAATAATAAATGGAGTTTAAACGACTCCATTTTATGTGATTCGCGTGTATACAAAAATTCAGAGTTATAGCTTATTAAATAAAAAAGTAGCAAATGCTATCGTTTTGAGGCTCTAGTCATTATATAAATAATTTATCAAAATATAATTTCCATCACAACTTATAGAATTCGGTGTGAAAACCAATTTTTATTAAACATTTTTTATAAATTCTTATATTAAACAAAATAAAGATACAAATACTATGAATTATTTTAATACATTTTATACTATTTTTTAGACATTAAAATATTCATTAATGTCACTCATTTACATGTAATTATTTTATGTTATGCACTACACTAGAAAACGGGTACTAGAAATGTCGGGCTCGTGTCTGGTACCCGACAAATTTGTTCAGGCTCAAAGTTGTCGGGCTCTGCTCGGGCAGGGTTTAAAATTTTTTTAAAGAAATCCATATTTTTTAATATATTTTTAAATTTATGAAAAAAATTAAACAAAATTTTAGTTGAATTTCAAATTATAACTTTTTTAATTTTAAATAATACATATTTATTGTAATCCTAATTTCTATTTTTGTATAAGGCTTACTATTTGTTGTAAGTTTTTATAAAATGTAACAAAATTTGTTGAAGTACAAAAATATTGGAAATTCGGGTCGGACCGAGCCGGGTCGGGTCAGGTTGATGCTCGTCGGGTTATTGTTAATGATTGTGGGCCTGAAAATTTTAACGATTCACTAGTCTATTATGCGCAGTTTGTTTTATGTTATTTATAAATAATTAATATTTTTTACAAAAGCTTTATTAATTATTTAGAAATGTAAAATTATTTCATTGAAAAGAATACTTAAACGCTATGATAAATAATGTTTGTGTCATATACGATATGTATTGAATAAGTTACAAATTATTTTAAGCAATTATTGAAATATTTATTGTTAAAATAAAATAAAATAAAACATTAGCTATTCATAATAAATGCTCCCATTTTTAAAGGTCACTGCTTAGTAATATAATAAATGTTTTATTTTGTTGTTTTCGAGTCATCTAATTTAAAATTTTTTCTATTAATCGTTTTCAGTTCTCAGCTCATGTCAGTTTTGACAAAATTCAACTCAGCCAAACAAATGGCATCTAAATTATGAATCATTTTATTTTATATTATTTTATTTTTTAGAATTTGTTGAATATATTGAAAATTTTAAATATTGAATATAAAATCTTTTTAAAAAAGTAAATAAAATTATATTGATAATTATATTGATAATTTTATATTTTACGTTTGATTATATGCGGTAATTCAATATCGTTTTATTTAATATTTGGCCTCAAAGATTTCTTATAACAACAACTTATGAGTATTAAATGTAAAATAATAAGCATTACTAACAAACACGTAAAGAAAAACTTAGTAATAGACTATTAATGATTCACCTCTGAGAGACCAGAAAAATTAGGGGTTTTCTAAGGGAAAGAACTTCCTAGAGGGGGTTGAATTGGAAAACTCAAAAGATTGATTTTTAATTTGCACTCAATTTTCAAATTTAAAATAACTATATTTCATTAACTTAAATTTTAAACGCGAACTGTTTTTCCAACAATGAAATAATTTTTTCCAACAATATTTTTTTTTGAAAAAAAACTCCCATCCTTAAAATTACTCCTACTTTAAAAAAGACTCCTTTCATCAAAAGACTCCTATCATACTCCTATCCCTTTAATAATATAAAGAAAAGGAAAAATCCCTTTATTAATATTAAGGCTGGATAAATGACTGGCTTCGAACAAATCCAAAACGTATACGCATCAAGCTTCGCCGGGTCATGCACGCCAATCTGGCGACATTAGTTTGATTTTATAGCTAGTCGGTCACATGACCAACTAGCTATTTATACAATAGATGCCTTTATGTCGTGCATAACGCGGCGAAGCTTGATACGCATTGCCATATTGTATTGACAAATTTTGGAAGAAATAGCATGGATGACGGTTTAAATGTTTAGTTAGCACTGGAATTAATATTAATAAATTTATTTTAACACAAAATAAAATAGTCATAGCAACCTTAAAAAATCACTTTGTATACAAGAATATTTTTTAAAAATAAATTGTTCTTTAATTCGAGTGTTAGATTAATTAAATAGGGTTTAAAACGGTATAAAAAAATTAAAATATAATACTTAATACGTTTACAAATAGAGGCAGAGGTTTTGGTACTTTTGGATAATATTTTAATTGCGAATAAAATACATAAATATAGTATAATATATAGACTAAAAATATTACTACTAAAACATTAATGATATTTTCGTTAATAAATACCATATTTGAATGCTCATCGATATTGAAATTTTAATTAATTATTATTAATGAAAGTGATCGGAAAAGACGGATTTATAAAGTATTATAACGAACTTAAATTAACTATAATTTATTCAGTAATTTTATCCAATGAAATTGAAATGATGAATATAGACAAGGTTTTTCAGGAATTTTAGTAATTAACTGCAATGAAACCATTATTAGAGATAGAAAAGTTTATCCCTAACCTTCTCAGAAACTTAATATTTACTGGGAAAATAAGATAACATTTATATCATTTTACTTTATCTTATGTTTGTTTTTGTAGTGACATGAATATTCATACATTTCCTTATTGTACGGGTAAATCAAATTCAATAGAATCACATTTAATCGAATTTTTAATAAAAAATTAAACTTTACATTTAATATACTCTAAAAGCTTATTTATTATTTTTAACGAAAAATAATCAAATATTTGAAATAATTTTTAAAAAATCAAAATGAATTTAAATTTCAATTTTTACTACTTTTTTATATAATAAGATATATCTCTGAAAGTTTATATGCACACGAATCACATAAAATGGAGTCGTTTAAACTCCATTTATTATTGCTATATTTGCTATTTTTAATGATTATTGCTATAAATGCTATTATGCAAGTTTATATGCAATATTCCTAAAAATTCGAAAAATTGTCGATTAAATCTGATGATTTTTGAGAACCCCATAAAAATTATTTTTAAAAAATATTAAGAAAACTTTCTTGACAAAAAGTAAATTTTATAAAATTTTCAAATTTATTTTCTAAATGATAGTTATTCATTGATTTTTAGGAAATTCCTATTTAAAATAAATACTATTTTTAATGCTATTTTGATCAATTTTTAGAGCTATTTATGGCGCTAATTTGATATGTAATAAATCTATTATTTTGAGGCTCTCTTTATTATTTATTCGTTCGATAGTATTTAATGATTAAATTATTTCAGAAAAATTTGTTTAATGTTTTTATTAAGTTGAGTACAGAAATTTATAATTTAGAAATTTATTCGAAACATATATTACTGAAATTTTAATAGTTATTTAAAAACAGTTAATTCTACCATCATAGTAAAAGGATTTGATTTTATCCCACTATACTGCTAAAGTGTTAAAACTAAAATCCAGGTTAATTCAATTTACCTTTTTTTTATTATTTTTCAATTACTTTTGAAAAGTAATCCAATTTTTTAATTTAAATGAAAATTAAACGTATTTAATTTTAATTACGTTTAATTTTCACATACTGATTTTATATTATATGAATTATTACTTTGGTTACAAAATAAAACTAAATACAGTTAATTTCTTTTTTTGTGGTGTATGTAGACGTAGTAGTAGTAGAGCGGTATGGGAAGAATGGTTCCCTAAGAACCACAATTTCCCCGTAAGTGAAAATAAGTATAATAATTTGCAACAATTGCAGAAATGAGTATGAATTTTGTTTTAAGAGGATTAAATCCGGTTTCAATTATTAAATAAAGGGATAATTGAATCACTTTTGAAACTCGTCCTTATACGATTAATTGATCTTGTCTTAGTTTGTGAAAATTTATCAATCAATACATTATCTATATAAATTGATAGTTTTTTGTTATTATTTATAATATTTTTAGAGTGAAATACTATAAATCATTAAAATGTGTTGCTTATTGAAGTGTATTGTGATTATAATAGCTAATTGTATTGCATAAAATTTTGCTGACAATACTATAATAGTCAATGAAATGCCAGATGAAATGAAAACGATTGCTATTAACTCTGTTTTTGTTCTGTTAGAAAATAATTTTCAAATTCAAAAATATCTAGATATCTTATGAACAAGTTAAACATTTTATACGGTCGAGTTGCTATGCTGTGTCTAATTATGAATTAGATTCTGTTCAACTTAATCCAATGCCGAAAGCATTGATTAGGTTTAAATATGGAACGATTTACGTAAAATGTTTCCAGGATTTTCCATATTCACGAAATGTTAATATAATATCAACAATTATACTTTATTTTATTTAACTTACTTTTCTTTTAGGATTGTTATAACTAAACACTTTAAAAGGCTATAAATTCTGATTTAGTAATTCAAAGACATTCTGGACATTATATGTCAATAATGAATGAAGTAATAGTAAAATTAGTACAAATTGATCGGTAAAATTTATAAATCATTTTAATAATTACCAGTATTTATCTAGATTCGAAAGTCTAAAAAGATTTCTCGGTCTTAGTCGGGCTCGGTCTGGCCGGGCTCTAGTTGTTAATAAACAATAATGATCTCAAAAATCTCAAGACGAACTTTAGCTGAGTTGAGCTTAAAGCTCGATTATTTGATATCAAGGAGCTTGAAGCTAAACTAGAAGCTCCAAATTAAGTGAGCTTAAAAAATTATTCACATTAAAATGTACACACGATTACACTGAAGACATGCGAAACTTAAAACAATCTGCTGATGTCCGCCGTTCATATATCTCAACCATATATATTAACCATAATATCTTAACCAAAAATCTCTCAACTAATTTTTAAAATAATTTTGCCAACAATGACTTTTAACGATATTTTTCCAAAAATTAATTTTTAAAATAATTTTTTACCAATGAATTTTTAAAATAATGATTTTTTGAAGATAAGAGTATTTTTTAAGAAAAATCCCTTTGTTAATACAAAGAAAAAATACCTTAATAAATATAAAGATAGTTTACACACAGACAGACATCCCAAATCCAATAGCTCCTATGCACAAAGTGAGCTAATAATATTTATTATGTAAATAAAATATATTATTTTAACAATTGATTTATAGTTTGCGTTATTGATTATTATAAACTTTTTATCTTTTTAATTTACTAAATCATTTTTAAACGGAGTTAATCATTAATTAAACAAGTTATATATAAGTTTCATATTTTAAAACTTTGAATAACATAGTATTTTCATGATTTATCATTGAAGCCATGATTGCAACAGAGTTTCTCAGATGTATTATTATTATTTTCTTTCATTTTACATCTATTTTTAAACTCATAGATTCATCCATCACTGTTATTATATATTTCTGTACTTAAAATGTCTCATGTAAGATATTTATTTAAATATATTTTAATTATTTTGTTTAAAACAGGAAATTAAATTTAATAATTTTTATTGCGCATTATTTCAGTAATAAGTATTAATTATTTTATATAACAATGATTGGAATAAAATTTAATTTAAGATCACACTACCATCAGGTTTAACAATTCCAAACGCTTCCAACCAATTATATAAAATTGGTTTATCACTAGAATCTACTGAACCAGGAAAATGAAGAACTATATTTAATCCTTTTTTCATATTATTTATTAATTGCCAAATATTTTTTAAAACAATAATCTCTTATAAGTCTTTATGAAGATAATCCTTATTTATTTTTAATTACCGGTGACTTTTCATATTTTTTTCGCATACAAATCCAGTTCAACATAATGAAGGCACAGGTAATTTGTCTGGTGATTATATTACAGTTAATTCATATTTGGTATTATAAGCACAACATCAGTCCAACGTATATGAAACCATTCGAAATGATGTCAGGATTCGTTTCGCCAAATAGTGTTG
>JAQGAW010000343.1:0-32109 GCA_034698025.1 Phthiracarus crinitus
AATTAAAATAAAAAAATTTTGAAAAAGTAAAAGTAAAAGAAAAGCAAAATTAAAACTCGGAAGTAAAACAACACTATAACTATCAAGGAGATACTTACGACTATTACAGATTAAAGAAACTAAATAATTTTAAGACATACCATAAAACTTATACTAAATGTTATTCTTGTACGAGTTTTAATAGATTTTATCAAATAAATACGGATGCCTATTGGATTTTACAATCAATCCAGATAAAGAAAAGGATTTCATAATTCCGTTTTTATCTATTAGTTCGTTCCCAACAATTTGAACAAAAAATTGAATGCTTATATTTGCATTAATGTCTTAATTTGCGTTATAAAGCCTGGATATGTTTTATGTGCAAAATAAGGTTTTATTACTTGAATGGAGTTTTTAGACATCTCCGCATTCAGCATTCATCATTACGTCGCCAAATATGTGGTAAACGCATATTGTTCAAGATCAACAATAATAAGTTAAGAAGAATTAATAATTTTATAATTATTTAAAATCTTTTCTAAACTGGTTATATTAAATGTTATATTGCCGTGTGAATTATTTTAATTTTTTAATCTATATAATAAATTATTTTTAATTTTTATTTCTCTTTTTCTTTCAATTTTATTTTCAATTTTGTTTTTGTTTAAAATTATCTTCACTTTAACTATTTAATCAATATTATATAATATATTAAAGTGTCTCAAAATTTTGTACCCCTGAGAATTGTAACATATTCACCCTGATATTTACTCTATTTTTTCTATTATAAAATTATATTAAGTATGTTTTACAAAATTATATTTAAATCACTTTAAAAATCGCAGGATGATGTATCCTGTCGTTAATTTTTTTGTTTTATCAAAATGAATAAAAGGCGATTTAAACTTATTATAAATTAGTGAAACATTGAATGTGCAAAATTATGGAATAATACTTATTTAATAAATACATAGGTCTGAATCTTTTACAATATATGCTGAGCCTGAACCCTTACTTACAGTATTTAGTTTTTAAGGACCTGAACTCGAACCTGAACCCGTTAGGACTCGGCGCGTCTTAGGTCCCAAGTCCTAAGGCGCGCTTTAGATCATCTATAATCTTTAATATTGCAATTCTATTTAAATTATATAAAAAAATATTATCTCGATTGCCTTTTAAATTATAATCGAAATTAAAATAAAAAATAATCGATTTAAATTTATTGTTTATTTCTACAATTTATAGCTAAATATCGACAGTCTATTTTTAAAACTGATAAAGTTTTAATTTATTTTCAATTTCAAATTTTTTATTTAAACATTTCGATTTTATTTATTAAATAAAAAATTATTATTTGCTTTCCAATTTATATTTGCTTCGTTTCAATTACATTTAATTTCCTCTTATAAAAATTAAAGTATCCTTTTAATTAATCTATTATTAACACAATTATGTTAGTCTATACTAATTAGTTTATAAAACACTATTAATTTACCTATTTTTAACAAGTTTATGCTTAAGTCTAATATTTATATTTTATTTGTATATTTCCGTTTTTAGCTTTAGAATACAATTAATTGTTTATTTCTAATTCTAATAATTATGAGATTAGCAAGTTTTTGTCCAGAATTATCAATTATTTTTGGAATTAATTAACTCATTGGTTTTGATAAACAATTCTTTTTAAATTCAACAAAAAAGTTTCAAAATTTTTTAACTGACTTTGAAGAAGCAGATATATAGATTTGGGATTGTCCGTCCGTATGTGCACTTTTTATATTTATTAAGGGATTTTTATTTAATTTTTTTAAAGGATTTTCAGTTTTCATTTTCAATTTTACAAAACCTAACAAAAATAATTAGGAGCAAAGGATAGAAAAGAACGAGTTTTAAAAAGTTTTAAATTTAATACTATTTTCGTTTATGCTTTAGTAAATACTGTGTTTAAGTTTGAGTAACGCCTTGTTCTTATAACTGATTTAACTGTATAATAAGTTATAACTGTATAATAAGTTATCATGACTTATTGGAATTAAATCACAATTTTGCGATTTGAGCAATAATTTTAAACTAGATTAACTGTCAATGATAATTTGTTTTAAGCATGGGTTTTCAACTTTTCCTATTGATAAAGCAAATCAATAGATTACACAAACGTTTTGAAATACAATAATAGACGTTTTTTTAATATTATTCGTTAATTTTTAAATTAATAAAACTCTGAAATTCGTGAAATAAAGTTTGTCGGTTCCATCGTATGTTCATTTATGAATAATTGATTAATCAAACAAAACAAAAATGGCATATAAAAGTGCAAATCATAGAGTATTCGACAAACTGAGCAAAACAAAATAAATTGCATGCGTTTAGCAAACTCTAATAACGTTAGTAAAGTTTAATAAAGATTTTTTTACAGATATCTTATTTAATTAATAGCTAATATTAGATATATCGCGGATCACCTGCTTTACTGACGTTCGGAGTTTGCTTCAGTGGTTAGCATAAGACGTATCAGTGGTGCGCTTTGTTTGCTGCAGTTTCGAGTCATTAACTGAAAGCCACATGCTTTTGCATATCGATAGTAACATCAATTTCTCATTAACTAATTTCCGAAAAATAATATGCTTTTTTTCCTTAACGATTTTTATTTTATAAATGACGTGCTAAGAAGCAAACTAAACTCGACTCTATATTCGATGACAAAAAATACGCTCATCTGATTCACTGAAATAACGCTAATGTGAACGACAGCAACGAAGAATTGTGAAATTTTTGTATAGAACTTAATTCAACTGGCATTTAATCCATTCTCAAGTAAGAATTTTATTATTATATATTTCTTTTTGTTTAAAGACATTACTTTATACAGTATAATGTTAAATGTGAAAAAATAATTAGCATTTGTGTATTTTTAAAATAAAATTGAAGACTCAGTGGAGACAAAAACCAAATTAAGTTTAAATTTCCATAATCTAATTAAACTCTAAAAACAAGAACTAATTTAAATTTGTAATTTATTAGAATCTTCATAATGTGATATATTATATTATTCAGCAAATTGTCTGTTTGTTTTATTGCAATATAATTTTTTTATTTTCGAATATCTTTGAATAAATAAATCTTTTAGGTATTTTTACCATTGAACCAAAAATCAATCAGTTTAGATAAACTATAGAAAGCTTAGCAATCATTTTTTAATGCATTCAAATATATTCGCAAATAACTTAAGAGTTTTCTAAGTTGGATAACCTTATAAATTTCAAATAAATCTCTTTAATCACATTTTCGTTTCATCCTTTATCGTAATACGTATACATTAACAGCTTAGCTGTTAAATAATGCGCAATAATTTTTAAAAATTCAAGATTATTCAGCAGTTATTTTTGTCATGCTAAATGCCGAGTGCTTTTTAACGACAATAGTCACTGTATGTATGAATTGGATCATTAAGCATACATAACAGTTTATTGCATCAATGCGGACAAAAAGAAAACGAAATGAAACGGAAAAGGTGGACATTAATTACGGCTCGCATTAAACTTTAATGTTAAGAAATGTTAAAACGAATATAAGTTTGCACTGTATAATACGAACGACAGTATTTCCGAGTTGTATACTCGTAGATAGAGTTCTAGTAATTAAAAATTTATCACATTTTATGCTATTTCGTTTCGCACTCAAATGTTTTTGTTTGTATATTTAGATTAAATAATTCATAGAAAAAACGTACCACTCATTCATATAGAGAATACGGTTCTTCGCGCAAACGGCAATTCTCCCTTAAAATACGTACCAGTTATTCTTTCTTTGGTTCGCAATTAATGCATTCTATTCTCTGCTTTTTTCATTATATATTAATTAACGCATTTCTTTTATTTGGAAGCCATTCAACTTTGCTAATTACAAAAATTAATGTAATAAGGATTTGTTTTCCGAACGCCTAATACTCGTACTGTCTCTGTACTCGGACTACATTAGTGCTCAATCTCTAGTGTCAGATCATGCCATAACATTAATATACAATATCATAATAGAATGGATCAAACCATAATCATTTTGTTTAGCGAAATCTAATGAAAATAGATCCTCAAATTTTATTGGTAAACCTTTTAGTAGATCTTAAAGGATCCCATTATTTTAATGACTTAAGAGAGCTGTAATAAAAACAGTTCTTAATAATAAAGTCGAGTTTCGGAAAAGTTTTTTCGGACTCAAATTTCATTAATTCGTAGCGAAAACAAACTAGTGTTTGAAAAATGAATGTCATGGGAATATTATAAAATTATTTAATAGCGGAAAGACTTTCTCGATTATATTCTTTTGCAAAAATCTATAATTTAATTTATAATAGTGGCTCAATATCTTTTTGCAGGTTTCATATTGGATTTGATAAATACTTATTTATTTCGAACATTAAAAGTTAGATTTTCCTATGAAATCAAAGAACACGGAGAAAACGAAAGCATTTAAAAGGCAAAGAGTTATGTTTTGTTGCGATCAAACTTGTTTCCGTGGTATATAATACTCTCATGTATTTTTAATAATATAACCAATTCGCTATACCAATACTAATACCAGTACACTATGTGTGCGAAGAATATTTATTTTTTAGTTTTTTATTCTTGAATTCAATGTCAAACAAAGCGCTATTGTGTGATCGTATGAATGATAACTATAAACGCTAACACTATTTATTATTAATGTCTTATTCGAGAGTATTTTTTTAAACACATATTTTTCGGTTAAAAAAAAGGATCGAAAACAGTAAGTTTTGGCGAAACATAAGTTGGATGTAAGTTATATAACCAGCATTTGTATCAATTTATTATTGATATCTTTGTGACACAATGTATGATAGCGCTAATAAATTTTATTTTTTTTGCTATCAACGTTTGTTGGCTAACAGTGAGAATATATATTGTTTCTTATCGTTCGACGAAAATTGATAAAAATACAAAAAAAAGTTATTTGTTGGGCACAGAAAATATTTGTTATTATTAAGTTAAAACGTTTTTCGTCTCTCACCTCAAGACTTGACACTCGCACGTCTCGTTCCTGCTGTTAAACTCTCTTCTCCGCACCCAAAGCCTGGAAAAATTAATGATAGTTACTGTATATACAGTATTGAATATAAAATAACATATAAGCCCAAACTATAAAGTGAATTGTCATAACAAAGTAAAAATTAAATTGATTGCATTATTAACGCAGAAAAACTACAATACAGTGAAACATGATTATCATATGATTACCTCAATGCCTTCAATACGTTATTCTTCTCAGAGCCGTATATATAAAAGCAGCAATCATTAGGTCGTAATTCATTATAATTACCGGAATCATTGTATTTATAGAGTAAGATCACTGTTTCGCAGTTCACAACTTCCCATTCGATATTTCTCTGAAGCCAATCATTTGCGGTGTCGATCATAACGCTTTTAGTAAGAAAATGCATAATAATTAGGTACTGGTAATAATGATTCGCTATTTAATTAACGCTATTTTATTATAATATTTAAACAAAAATAAAAACGAAAAATTGATTTGTTCGTTCGTTTAAAAAAATTATAATATAAATTACAGTATTATCAGTTGCCAACGCAACTGACAAATAAATGTAATGAAATTTGCGGTGTTTTTTACTTTAACTTTTCATTTGTCAAAAAACGTGATTACAGCTCAACCAAAACTACAGCATTTTTATCGATACAGTACAGCATAATAGATATTAGATTTTATCAATAGATGTATTAAAAACTTTTTTTAGACATATATATATATATTTAATAAATCGATTGATAAAATCTAAAAATCTATTAACTAGTTATCTAAATGTTAAGTGGAAAATATTTTTCGTTTTTTGTTACCTGAATGTGTGATACTCGACTTCGCACTGCGGTATTACAGTACCCGAACGTTTTACCACTGAAGGCACAAAATCAACAAAAGTAAAGTTTATGCCCGTTTCGCTGGAAATATTCTTATCGAGAATCACCGGTTCTTCAGGCTGAAAATTCTCGCGATGCAGATATATATTAAAAGCCATTATTAGTTAGCAATTTTTTATATGAACAAACGGATTAAAAAACTTTAAAACTTTTCTCAACAAAAACAGTCGCAAACAATTTTTTGCGCAACAATAAAATGTATTGTAAAATGTTTCGTTAACTATTAATTTTGTTTCTCGAAAAACTTGTGTTCTGCCATAACTATACAAAAACACAGTCATTAACGTTTTTGTTTCAACTAATTCACACGCTTTTCGTAATAAAAACACACTCAACCAACACTGAACAGAAACGTAAACAGTGGAATACTGGCGTATTTTTATATATTATCTTATATACTCTTATTTCAGGTGCTGCTGACTCTGGCTTCAAAAGCGCATACTGACTGGAAAAAAGAGTTTGCGCTCTTAAAGAATGCTCGCGTTATTCGGGCTCTTATTCGATCGATAGGTAAAACGTTAGTTATTCTATACTGCCATGCATTTACTATCGCTATTATTATTTAGTACATATTTCGATGCGCATCATAAGCAATATATACAAAAGAAATCTATAACTCGTAACTTCAAGTAGAACTTACGAGTTAAGCTAAACTTTTATGAATAAACTTTGACTCAATTTTGATAAGCGGTGAATACACTTATTTACCATTTGGTTTGCATGACATAATAGTGATGAAGAAGAATGCTATAAAACTATACTAGATTTAGGCATACGTTATGTACGAAGAGAATTCATAAAAGTTAAACTATTCGAAGCATTTATATAGAAACTACAGTACAGTACGTTAATAGCATATTACACGTCAAAACAGATCCATATAATGGAACAGACAGAGCCTCACCTGACACTAACATAGCTTTTAATAATAAGTCTACGCTCAATATTCTGGAGCGAAAAAAAACCAGAATTTCTATTATAAAGTATTGAAATAAAAGGGAACACAATAAACAAACATTGAAAGATTGATCGTTAAACGCAATAATTGCAATGACATTGAGATACATAGCGAAAGGATTTATAATGATTCGCTATTCAATGATTAAGTCAAATGAACATAAAGGTGGCTATTATGCAATGTATTCTCCACTTTATATTATTACTGAATGACATAAAACAGGAGCGCACACACACATACAGCCAGATATGGCTTTATTGTCCACATCTGTTAACGTATAGCTAACTAATGAGCTAACATTATGTCTTTCCTCCTCAACTAATGTATATCATTGCTTGTTAGCCGTTGCGAACATATTGGGGCTGACATTCATTTTGCTAACTTAACATCTTATTCTAAGTGAATGAAAGCCGCATCGCATTCAATGATAACATACATAAATATTATCAATAATAAAATACATGTGCTAAAAGTGAAACTAATAAACGTAATCCATGTTATATCACTAAATATTTCTCATACGAGCCATAATTGCATAAATGGCTAAAAGTACTGCTTATGTCTTTAATGTTCTTTTCAGTTTAAATCAAGTAATGTTTTTTTTTGTATTTCCAGACCATAGACCAGTTATTTTTATATTCGTTGGGTGAACTAAAAACTACATGTTTTTTATTCTTATCGTTTGCCCTTTCAAAGAGAAAGTTACTTTTAGAAACTTAATAGCACTTACTGGGAGTGCGATACAACACAAAAGCGATTTTTTAATTTAATTGATAAGCTTGTCTATTGTATTATATTACCGTGAATTAATAACTTTGTCGTTTTATAATGGAATTTTAGTATTCCTGTCACAATATTTTGTCAACGATTTGTTTAATTTTGGAGAATCTGATAGAAAATATTATAGTTTAATGAAAAAACGTGTCACTCATATAAACTGTTATAACAAACAGCAAGAAAAACTTTTATTTTATTGATTTAACAATATTAAAGTATTATATTTATTATAAAAAAGTATTTCTGCATAAAAATCTTTTGAATACTTTTTATTCATATAGATTTAGTTCAAAACATTAAGCTTTCTTAACAAAAAAAAACTATTTGTTATAAATGATATTTTTTCGCCACAAATCCGAATATTGAAATAAATATTTGTTTGAAGATATACAGATTAATTGATATTTTGGAACAAATTATGGATCTCTAAAGTAGTTTGAGAAGATTATTTATTATAATTATCATCAAAACCATTATTAAACCCTAATGTATCTCATATTTAAAATATGTTGATTTTTAATGTTAATGTTGTAAAGCAATGTTAATTTAAGATCAACACAATTTTTGACTAATGGAAAATTAATTGCCAAATCAAAAACAAAAATTAAACTGCAAAACCAACTTTGTATAAAATGAAATGGAGGTAATAAAGGTTTATTATGTGCTATACCGGTAAGTGTACAGTAATGTAAAACTGTTGCCAAGTTATAATAAAACCTGTTCGGGTACAACTTTTGAAACCCGTGACAAACTACAAAAATTTAAACCGAACTCAAACTAACTGTGCGCCACACAAACCGAACAAATATTAAACATGAAAAACCCGATAAACAGATTAAAAAAAATATTTTATGTATTTAAAATAATAAAACAAATAAATTAATTAATAATTGGAAATATTTATTAATTTATTTACATAAAATTATTATTTATAAAAGAATTTCAATTTAAGGTTTATTTCACATTTAAATTTTAACTCTTGTTTTATATATAATACAATAACGAAGCAAAAAAGTAAACAAGACAATTATTTACATAAAGCTGACTTTCTAATTGGTTAATACTTTTGGTACACTAGTATTTATGTTTATAATGGGCAATTATATCAAATTCCTTTATTAATATAAAAACTGCATACATACAGACGGAAGGACAGATAGACTTCCTTATAAGAAATTCAGCTAAAAAATATTTTTAAGTTTATTAAATACATGAGAAATTGTTATCGGGTTATCGATTTGCTATCGTGTTTAATCAAAAAGATTATTTAATCCGAAACCGAAACGAAATCTTAAAAAATAATACCTTCGGATTAACCGGCCCGTCAACTGGTTTAGTAACAATTATACTTAGTGGTCATAAAAACTCTAATATTTTTGCATCATTTAGCATTTCCTTTGTTTTCAAATTATATTTTAGTGTTAGTAAAAGTTTTTCAACATACGCTGAAAAATATTTCTTTTGGGAGACATAGAAAAAATAGTCGTTAAATATTTTTTAGCTCACGTTTTGAAAACATGAGTGGTTATGGTTTGTGAAGTGCTCTGTATCTTTATTTTATGATAATAATTTTAATTTTATTTGTTAATAATGATTGCTTTAAATACGGTATAATTTATACAATTTATACGATTTTCATCTTTAAATAAATAACTAAAACGATTCTTCAAACGTTTTTTTGGTAGAATCACTATTTTTCATTTACTAATATAAAATAAGCGTTTATAATTTTTTTTAATGTATTAATAATGTCTGTTAAGTTAGTGGAGTTTATTATTTTCTCTGTATTTAATAATTAGGGAACTTATTATTCTATAAATACCGAATTTTTTAAGTCTCACTCCGTTTGGCAATAAATGATAAAAATGAAAAACCCAAAAAAACTAATATTTCAATTAATTTATATTTGTCTAATTGGTTAAGAGTAAAATATTTTTGATAAAATAAGCATAACACACAAATTTCTCATAATTTAATCAAAAATTATTAACGTTTTTGTCATATTCAGTATTATGTGAAACATTCCGTAATGAGCGACTCAAGTGTAGAGTATATTTTAAACCAACGCATATTTAAATTAATTGTGTAACATTTGATTAGAGTATTCCGCTGTAATGTATACTTAACTAATTTTGAATCGCATAAATTAAATATTATATAGAGGGAGAGGGAGAGGGAGAGGGAGTGGGTGAGTGTGAGTGTGAAGTGGGAGAGGAGGGAAAGGAGGAAGAGGGAGAGCTACAAAAAGAACTTGTTAATTATCTGGTCAGCAAACTCTCAAAATCAATTTAAACGAATAATTTTTCTTTACATAATCCCAAACTACTATTAATTATTCCCTCATACTTCTCTTACTTTTAAAACAAACTAATATTGAATGGATGGTAAGTAAATGATAAATTAATTTCCATAATAACGCTTTAATAGAGAATTAAGATGCAATCGTTTCAGTAATATTGTGGAGTCATATCTATTTTAACATTTCATTTTTCAAATTTTCTTCTTTACTGTCAAACTAAATCTACAGCTTTGGTGTCGCTTTCCTTTATAACAGGCTTACGTGTTAGGCTTTGTTCACTTAAATAAACAATTAGTTTTCTAATATATCTTCACTTATAATATACTGCGATCTATAAAGCATTAAATTTTTTTCCCGATCACTTAAAATAGCTGTGAAAATGTATGGACACGTGCGTCGCTGTTTCAATAGAGTCTGTACGCTGTTTGATAAATGTGAAAGCGCTGTAAGCATCTGTAAATCAACATCAGTTTTAAGCACACCTTTAGCTCTACTTTTTTAGCTCATTTAGCCGTCAGCTAAACTAAAGAGCATTTTTCACGTATACCGACATTGAATTAAATTTATTGTTTTTTGCGCCAGAAGTGTGCAAAAGTTTTATGTCTCTCTAACTTACGGTTTTATTTATTGCTACTTAATCAATAGAATTATTGATGAAATTGTACTTAAAGTTATAAAACTAAAATTGTGCGAAAAACTATAACAAATTTTTTAAAAAAATTATTGAGAAATTAGGGTTTATGTAAATATAAGGCAAATATCATTAAACTTTCTAAACAAGTTTCTATTATTGTATAATAAATATAATTCTAAGAACACTATCTGTAATCTAAGCTTATATTGTAAAACAAGTTCCACAATATTTTTTATGTATATATAAATAAATAAACTAAACTAAAATCTACGCGTAAATTAAATTGAATTTATAATCTTTATACAGATTCTCCTGCGAAAGAAGCTCACAACTGATGGTTAGGTTAATGTTTTCCCCTATTTTTATTCAGACACAATGGCTTATCTTTTCAATGAAAAACGTCTTTCGACTACTGCTTTAAATTACCATAGAAGTACAAAATTTTTGTACTTTAATTAAATAACTACATAGACATTAATGACTTTAGTGTTTGAGATAATGTTTTATACTGTTGTTTCTCATTTTCAAGAAACATCGCATTATATGTATCATAAGTTCGTTTTTCAATTCACAGATAACAGAATTGAAAAGTTAGTTTAGAATTGAGTTATAAAATAGTAAACTTGGCTCTTATTGTAAATATTCATATATGTATTTAATTATATAAACTTAATCCAAATATTATTTATAAATTAAATGTTAGACAGAAAAGTATTGATATTTTTAATGATTAAATGTTATATAAAATGAGAAAATTGTTTGAATTTATCTCTATTATTGATTTTATTTAATAGATAAATGTTTCTAAATTAGAGATAGAAATTGAAAAAAAATATTTGCTCCAACTCCAATCAACTCCATTAAGAATTCACACCAACTTCAACAAAAATTATAAAACTGACTCCAGCTCCTGTCCAACTCCATTCAAAATTTAATGTTGTACTCCAACTCCAATTAGCTCCACAAGAGCCTCATTCCAACTCCAACACTAATTTTTTGTTTGTGTATTATTAAAAATGTAAAACCTTATTAATGTAAAAAATGACACAATAAATGTGCAATATTTTGTGGAAAATATTTAAGTGGAAACTAAAATTTCCATTCCACAGCTAGCTTCTTCATCCATCTCCATACCAACTCTAATAAAAATATTAATGACTCCAACCAACTCCAACCAATAACATTTAAAACTTATTCCAACTCCGCTTTATTCCCAATTAAATTTAAAAAATTTACTCCAACTCCACTAATTTTAAGCCTATTTACTTAAATCCAATCCCATTCAGATGGAGTTGGAGTTGCATATTCTATCTCTATTCTAAATCTCCAACTAATGATGAAAATTCAATAATATTATACTAAAGCTTAAATGCTAATTTACTTTTAACGTAAGCGACATTAAAACTCAATTTAAAAGGCAGTTTCTAATTGATATTTACGCGTTTGTTAATGAATTCCACAATTTAATGAAATATAATGTAAAAATGCAAGAAATCGGGTCTTTGTTAAATTAAATCTTTTAAATTGAATTTTAATTTACATAAAATAATTTTAAAAATAATAAAATTTATTAATTTAGTGATAAAATTGAGTAAAATGGAAATTAAAGATTATCAAAACATTTAAAATAGCGAGATTATTTTGAAAGAACCTATTTTATAATTTAAAATTATTTAAGTTAGAGTTAAAGTTAAAAAAAATTTCGATTTTAAAAGTTTTATAAGTTTTTACTTAAGATAATGCTCACCCATGTATAGTGCGCATAACTAAGTATTTCAAAAAATTAGCATTAAAATATTATAAATATCATGTAAAAATTAAAATGACTTATTTATATAAGTTTAAAATAATGAAAAACACTCAAGAAAAAAGTTAAAAATCATATTTTAATAGAAAAATGACTATGCTTTTGATTAAAATTTTCATTTTTAGACTTAATTTTATTAAGCTAAATTTTATCCTTTAGATTACATTTTGTTAGTAAGATAATGCGCACCCATGTATTGTGCGCATTTTATATTTTATAAGAAGATTCCCTTTTTTATTAAGATAATGCGCGCAATATATACGGAATTTTAGGGTATTTGAATGTTTTCCCGCAAGCTTTAAAATCTTGTGTCATAAAAGTTCAAATGAGTCCAACGCTTCATTTGACAATTAGATCTTTGAAGGGTTTTCAAACTTATATTTTAATGTGCTTTATATAAAAAAGTGGTTTCCAACTACACATTTTAATGAAACTCTAATTACTTTCGACGAGATGTTAATGACTTTATTACTTTTTTATAACGACTTAAAGTTAAATATATTCTCGAATCATATAAAAATAAGACATTTGAGAAGCATTTGTTGTCATGAAAAGTCATATTTCAATCATTTGGTCATATTCTCAAAATCAAAACCAAACCGAAAAAAATTATTGAATTTTTATGTTTTGGGATATAGTTTCGAAAAAATTATTTAATTTATTATAAAAAAGAAATAAAATTTAAAAAAATTATATTATAAATAATGAAAATTATTGTCTGTTTGTGAAATAATATACAGCATTTGTAATACCTTCCATGTATTTGGAGATTAAAATGTTTCAATAATCTCGCTTTTCTGACACTCAAGTCCAAGAATAAATTTTTAGCATACCGTATACGGTTTATTTCTTATATATTTGTTTGTTGATAATGTTATTTTGAATTTCTTTGCTTAAAAATAATAGTTTTTGCAAAATTCAGTCATATTCTATAGTGATTTTGACTATCTTTAGGTCGTTTTTATAGGCCTTAAAATCCGAAAATAAGGTCATTAGTCGTCTATGAATATTTATATTTACCGCAATTGTGTGTAATACAAATATATTTATAATTCTTATTAATTTCGAATACATTTTATATATAAAACAATTACGAAATACACATAGAGAGCTCACTTTCCAATTTGTTAATTCAAACTTATTTCACAAGTATCTAAGTTTTTGTTATTAAACCCATAACCACTTATGAGAAAATGCTAAATTCCTTAATAACCGGTAATACAAGAAATGGTCAAATCCATACCGTAAGCTCGATTTCTCTCCGTGAAAGTGAGCTAAAAATTTTATATCCACGCATGAGATAATTCTTTTGAAAACATAGTCGACACAAGTCGTGAATAGATGTTAATTAAAATGTGTCAACAACTTAAATAGATTTACATTTTTCTATTAAACATTGAATATTTTATTTAATAAAAAGAAATAGTATTAACGATTGCGTTGCGTTTATTAAATGAATGCCAAAAAAATTAATGTATTCCATTGAAATTTTTTTATTGAATTTACCGCTTATATTACAATTATTGATTGAAAAAATTAAAGCGAATGTTAAAAAAATTTTTTTTTTATTAACTCTCTCTTTCTCTCCTCTCTGTAGCGAATTAGAATAAAATCGTATTTAATGTATAAAAACAAAATTAAAAAATAAGAAGAGATCGATATAATACAGTACAGTATACGAAATATTTGATATAAAATAGTTTTGATGCGTTAGTGTCACGATCGGAATAACACAATACCAATATAACCGTTTGGGCGGTTCTCGTATTCACGTAAATAGAACAACACTTAAACATGAAAAGAAACACACGACTCATCTCTCATATCTGCTCTGACATCAAATATTCAGAAACAGATTTAAATACAAGTACTGTATGACTATTCGCTGTCGTCGTCGATAGCACTCTCTCTGATTGAAGATCGAGTCATTATTAGTTTTGGTACTAAGCTATGATCGGGCAAAAAGCCGTGTCTGTGAAATCAAGTAAAAAGAGTGTCATTAATGATCACAATTCACGAATGATTGTCATAAATTGCTATTCAAGTTTGCATACAAAAAATATTATTAACATATTCATAAATTTCGAAAATGCCGATAATAAAAATGTTTATGTATTCCAGAAATCAATTACAAATGTTTGTATAGAGAAATAAAAATTTTGTCTACTGTACTAAATTTTTCATTACATTTAGTCAATGAAAAATAAATCAATGACAGACGTATGCAAACCTTGAAAAACAAAACAAAAAAATATTTGCTCACTGACTCGATTAAAAATTTGTCGACATCTAAAGGCGAAAATTGATGGTCGAATTCGTCGGTAAGGCGAACGAAATTTCCTATTAGATTGCAATCTTTGTATATAAGAAGCGCCGGAACACCATATTTCTCCTGGAAGTTTGGAAGTTAACAAAAAAATATTAACAAAATAAAGTACAAAATTTTCCTGGAAATTAAAAAACAAAACTTAAAAACTAGATAACAATAATAGAGTGCTAACAAAGTGTTTGCTCATTCCTGCAGTCGCGGCTTCTAGTGAACAGAATTTAACGTTTCCGTACTTTTCAGCCAAACACTGCAACGCATTATTCATAGCATCGCATCCGTTAATATTGTCGCTATAGATATGGCAGATAACTGTAACCGATTTCTTTTCCTTATCGATCGCGTTTAAAAAATCGGCGCCCGATTTTAGATTAATTAATGCGCCGAACACTGGCCTATGCTTTCGGTCCGTTTCGATCGTTTCCATCATTTCCTCCATTCGGTTAATCATGTATTGCTTAAGAAATGGATCGTTTGGATCCGATAGCAGATTCTCAATGTCTTCGTCGGTTTGCGAATCAGATTTTTGCTCATTTTGTTCGTCCAAATGTGAGCTACAATTCAGCGTTAATTTCTTCATTAGTTCTAACCGTTCTCTGTCGTCGTTTTCCTTTCGCTCCACTTCTAACTGTTTGTATCGCTGCCAGTCTTTTATCACACCTTTAGGTCCAGTCTATAAATAATAACATTGTATGAAAACGTGAAAAACCGCTTAAAATCTGTCATACATTAGTTGAATATCTGTCAGCATAACTGGATTTCCTCGAAATCGAATGCTGTGTTCGGTTTTGGCGATCGTTTGGCGTTTCCATACATTTCTCATTGTCGTCGTCGCTATCACTGCAATAGTAATGCAATTTTTCTCCCAATAGCTTATCGTCTAATGTGCTCATCGTTTATATCAATCAAATAATCGATCAATCAGTCAATGATTCCGTTATAATCGCATCACACGCACACTATTTTCACTTAAACTACGTTTATGTTCAAAATACTTAATAATAATTTATAAAAATTTGTAAATATATGATACATATAGATAAAGGATTATTGATTTTGGATGACAGACCACATCACACACTCATAGGAATCGTTCATAACAATAATGCATTATTGGATTCAGGATTGCATTCACACATTCAATCAATACTGAGAGCACATTCCAGTATTTACTAGTACTTTGTTTACTTTCGCGTGTACTGCCACCTAATGTTTGAATAACATTAACTTATCACATGTTTCACATATCTATCAAAACACAAGTTTTTACCAAAACTATTTAAAAATATTTGGATCAATTAAAAGAGTGAGTGAATAGAGTGTTGTGATGGCAATACCAGATAATGCATGGCAGCCGCCATTCGTGTGTTTGGACACAACGTACGTAATTAACATCGATTTATTATTTTCAACGCTATTAAATACTTTTGTATACAATTTAATTTTAATTACTCCAAATTTTTATATTCAGGCTATTTATGCTTAAATAGTTGCGATAATACATAACCTAAACGTTAACATTAAATAATAATTATATGCTAATCCGACAAACAATCTGACGCTTATAGTTATATCAATTAAATTTTTCTTGGATATACTGATTTTTAAAAATATTTAAACTATAAAATCGGCGTTTAAAGTAGAAAATGCCTCTAAAGTAGAAATTATTAATCTTAAAAAACAAAATAAAGAAATTTTTGTAGTATTTCTTAAAAATATTATTAATTTTCAAAGAATGGGTGAAATTGTGATCGAATTATATTGGAATCACGCGCCAAAAACATGCAAGAATTTCGCAGAACTCGCGCGAAGAGGATATTATAATAGCAATAAAATTCATCGAATTATTCCTGATTTTATGATACAAGGTTTGGTACTTTCATGTTTAAATAAGTTACTGTTAAGTCCATAAATCATAACTTATTCGATAGGAGGCGATCCTACAGGCACCGGAACCGGAGGAATATCTATTTATGGGAACACATTTGAGGATGAGATTCATCCCTCGCTTAAACACACCGGCGCTGGCATTATAAGTATGGCGAATGCGGGACCAAATACTAATAATTCACAATTCTTCATAACATTAGGTATTAGTTAATTAAATTTACTTAATTCGTAGACTATATTAAAGTATTTATCATGTTTTATTAGCTCCAACTCAATGGCTCGATGGTAAACATACCATCTTTGGTAGAGTATACAGTGGTTTAGGTGTCGTCCAAAGAATGGGTAAAGTGGCCACAGATAAGGATGACATGCCATTAGATGAGGTGAAAATATTACGCGCGCGAATCAAAATGAATTAAAGCATCTGAACATTTCTCTACTCAACTGTCATAACACTGTTTTATCTCATTCTCAATGTTTTTCATTTTTTGTATTTCTTAACTTTAATTTATTGATATAAATAAATGGATTTCTTTATGTTCGCAAAAATCCATCGCTTATTTCTATTCTAATATTAGATTAATTTTTACTTAAAAAATTATTATATGATGTGAATTCAAAATTAGAGATCATTTTTACTGAACATATTGATTTTTATTTGAAATTTTGAACTTATTTAAACATAAATATTACTACAATTTATATGTACATTAATTATGAGCGAATTTTAAACTTTTAGCAAATCAGTGTAATTGTAAATTAAATAACACACGATAGCCATTAATAAGCCAAAGATTGCCAAATAAACCACTGGACTCATAAATTGCATCGATTGATTGAATTCCGGTTCCCATTGAGTATTACCTATGTTTCGATCGTAATTGCGTCCAAACGGCGCATACTTTGACTGTTTGCCGAATTTCTGTGCCTTACGCTTACTCGTCATCTCATGCATATCATCGCAATAACCCATTTTAAGCATCTCTTCGTTTTCTTTGTTTTCTGCATCATCGGTCGAATATTCAGAGTAGCGATCAAATTCATTTACTTTTCCGCTGTCATATGTAATTGACATAAGAGTATAGATTTATATTATTGAATAATTACCGAGTATTGTTGTCAAAACCAAAGAACTGGCCGACATCTGATGGGTTGATTGGACTCATGTTTTGCTTCGTTGGTTCAAGTGTTGGAGGGATAGGCGTATGAGTTTGATAGACACGAGTTGATGGCTCTAATCTGAATGCAACGCGTTTATCATTCTTAGAATTTCTGGATTAATCGCGAAATCCATTTAATTAACTATTATTTATACAATATTCAAATTATTAAATAATAGATAACAAACCCATTCAAATTGAGTTCGTTTTTCAGTGTCTCGAATCTGTCTTTCATTGCTTTCAGTTTTGAACGCATTGGTGTCTTCGGTTCAATATCTTCGCGATTCTGGATCGGCTTCTCTTGAGATCGAATTGGCTCTTGTTTACAGTCTATTGAATGCATTAAACTTTTACACTGGATTTACATTACATTAGATTATCTTATTATTTATTTTAGATATGATACCTCCGCTGAGTTGAACCCAATCGGCAAATGAGTCGCATCTCTTCAACCGTATAACTGGTGTTAATTTCATTGGCACTGATTCATTCGATTTATCTTTTTTGCTTCGCGTTAACATACTGTGTCTCATTTTAATGATTTATATCGGAATATGGAATTGTAATTTTGACTTAAAATGAAGTGATAAATAATTTAATAACTATTTCAGTGAATTTTGTAATATTAATGTAACGTTTTTTGATAACTCGTGAATTGAATTAATTATCCATTATTGTACTTTTGATTTGTTTCATTAATCCGTTATACAAACTAATATAGCATTGTTTAATGCGCCATATGTTCGCTTATATTGTAGATTAACTCATTTTCTATTGTTAATCTCGGGCTAATAATTGAATATTTGAATTACTTTAATATCGCGTTTCATTTATTTTAATCTTATTATTTAAGGTTGATTTGGATTGCATTGCAATAATTGTTCTCAAATGCCGTTTTTATTAGAGTATAACCAATAGAAATGAGTCACAAAAAGTCTGCTTTTATAAACTATTTAAAATCGTTAAATACATTTGCATTATTGAATTCCATTAACAGTTAGCCAATAATTGTAAAGTTAATATCATATTTATTATTTAACATAAGATTCAATAAATACTAAAATTCCCGATAACATATAATTAGACATAACTATGATAGCATTTCCCCATTTTTAGATGAGATTAACATTTACTATGGACGCGATCACAGTTCACCTGAAATCATAGTTTAACTAAAATAATCGTTTTATTTCCAACATTAATTAACGGCAATTAGCAAAAAATTAATTAATTTCTGCGTAATTAACATTTAAATTAACAATTTCGTCCAAACTGTCTGGCGATTCGATAACGATATCGTCCATTCGTTGTAATGGCTTCGTTATAATGGGTTTCGTTGTACTGGATTTCGTTGCAGTGTCCGTGAATCAGTAATCAGTGGTGTATTCAATTGGAAAGATTTAATTTTCATTACCAGAGATCAAAATATATGGCTGTTTAACATCAATAGGAAGAGGATTCACGGACACTGCAACGAAATCCAGTACAACGAAACCCATTATAACGAAGCCATTACAATGAATGGACGATACAACGAATGGACATAACAACGAATGGACAGTATAACGAATGGACAGTACAACGAATGGACGTTACAACGAATAATTCGCAAAATTTTTTTCATGGGTTACTTAAGTCAAAAATTTGTGTAAAAATTTTTTAACTACCGTTTTTCACTGTTTTGTTTAAGAAGTTAATGCATCTTAGTATTAAAACCTTTTATACGACAATTTTTTTAATTTTTACACAATTTTTGACTTAAGTAACCCATGAAAAAAATTTTGCGAATTATTCGTTGTACTGTCCATTCGTTATACTGTCCATTCGTTGTTATGTCCATTCGTTGAAACGTCCATTCGTTGTAATGGCTTCGTTATAATGGGTTTCGTTGTACTGGATTTCGTTACAGTGTCCTGATACCCTGATTACTAGGGGCTTAAAAATCGTTAACTAACGATTAAATTTTTCATCTGAATTACCTAATTCGAACCATACCTTACGTAATAATAACCAGTAAAACTATTAAATAAACTAAAAATGTCACTCTGTAATTAAAAATTACTAAAAAAATTAAAAATTAAAAATATGCGAATATTATAGCTTATGAGTAACAAAAAAGAGGTTCTACTGTACCACAAAAAAAGATAAGTATTAAGTTTTATTTAATTTTTTACAATATATTAATAATATTTCTTTCTTTTATAGGAAAAACAAATATACATTAATTGAGGAATAAAGAGGTTTTACTGTATGGTTCATAAGATAAGTATTAAGTTCTAAATATTTTATGCATAATAATAATAAAGTATACTTTTATAGGTTTAAATCGAAAAAAGTTGGCGAATATATTATTAGCAAATTAGTTTGGGAATACCTGCAACTCATTTAGTATTAGAACTAAATTTAATTGCATTGTTGTAACCTTATATTGAATGACCTTATATTGCATATTACGATAGTAATTTTGACTTAAAATGAAGTGATAAATAATTTAATATTAACTATCTTTCAGTGAATTTTGTAATATTAATGTAACGTTTTTTGATAACTCGTGAATTGAATTAATTATCCATTATTGTACTTTTGATTTGTTTCATTAATCCGTTATACAAACTAATATAGCATTGTTTAATGCGCCATAAGTTCGTTATTATTATAAGCTTAGATTAACTCATTTTCTATTGTTAATCTCGGGCTAATAATTGAATATTTGAATTACTTTAATATCGTGTTTCATTTATTTTAATCTCATTATTTAAGGTTGAATTGGATTGCATCGCAATAATTCTTCTCTATTATAGTTTTTATTCTAGTATTTTATTCGAGTATAACCAATAGATATGAGTCACAAAAAAGTCTGCTTTAATAAACTATTTAAAATCGTTAAATACATTTGCATTATTGAATTCAATTAACAATTAGCCAATAATTATAAAGTTAATATCATATTTATTATTTAACATAAGATGCAATAAATACTAAAATTCCCGGTAACTTAGAATTGGACATAACTATGAATAGCATTTCCCAATTTTTAGGAAATTACTAATATTATGGACGCGATCACAGTTCGCCTGAAATCATAGTTTAACTAAAATAATCGTTTTATATCCAACATTAATTCGTAATTAACATTTAAATTAACGTTAAAATTACAATATATGTTAGAACTTTAGTTCTCTTATTTTAAAGCACTCTTCAGAAAAATAAAAAAACTTGTATCAGATACGTAAATATCGTATTTATTTTCTTAAATATAATAGAATACAAACAACGACTGAATCAATGCTTTAGTTATTTCATTCCCTTTTTAACAATTTCTTATTATTAATTAAATTGAACACATATAACGACTGCTATATTCGCTTAATTTGGTATTTTAAATACAATAACGTTAATACCGTTAATAAAGCGATATGTTATGATTATCGTGACAACATTTGATTATACATTTAATAATAACCCATCGATTTAAGATTTCCTTCACTTTCCGTAAAGATTTTTGTACATGATTTTAGAAATTTTTTATACCATTAAATAAATAAGTAGTTTAAAAAAGTAAAACAATAAATATAAACAATAAAATATATATAAATTAAGAAAAATTTGTATTATCGTATGAATAAATATGATTAATTAACATCAATACATCATAGCCAACACTTTTTCGGGTTCGACTCTATGAAACTCAATCAGATGTTCGCGCAAATTACTAACAGTTCCATAAACACCGCTACACAAACTACAATGAAGAAAATGGTGTTGCATATCATTTATATACTGGCTCTGCGTTGTAGGCATGGATACTGATTGCGATTGACTAGTGAAGAATGAGACCGACGGTGAGTGAGGTGTCGGCGAACGCGTTGTACTTATATTTGAGTAAAATGTTCGGTTGGTTTCGTTTCGTTGGAAATCACAGAACGATAAACTTGAGCTGTTGTCCATATTGTGACTGTTATCAACGTTTTGATATGTCTGCGCCATATTAAGCGTCGTCAATGTGTGGCCATTAGAGAGCGATGGCAAACATAAATTGGTAGCAAGTGATGGCAAACACGACGGCGGAAGTGTTAATAGCGTTGAGTGACTATTAGATTGAACACTATTCACATTATCGTCAGTTTCGCGATCACTAATTAATTTATTACATTCGTGTTCATTCACTAAATTATCGCGAAAATGATTTAAATTTGCCGAATCTATGTTAGTGTCGGTACTGCTCGAAGGCGTTGACACAACTGATTGCGAACGCGTTAACTCCTCTTTGAAAACAATTTCGTTGGTTTCGTCACAACTTTTAAATACCTGCTTCTCCTGTTGCGAAGCATGCATTTTAGAGTGATTTTTTAGTTCTTGCTTTTCGATGAAAGCTTTGCCGCAAACATCGCACTTATGCTTACGTTCGCCAATGTGTCGTCTGACGTGTTTCGCCATATTTCCTTGCGATAAGAACGTACGGTTGCAGAACTTACACGACCATCGCTTAATCCCTAAATGAGAGTCTTTATGCATTCGAAAATTAGTTCGCGATCGAAACGTTTTGCCGCACTGTTCGCACTTAAATGGTCTTAAGTCGCTATGAATTATCATATGAGACGTGAGATGACGTTTTATAGTGTATTTCTTTCCGCATATATCACACATAAAAGGTCGCTCTCCTGTATATTACGCGTAAGCATATGACTAAAAATCATTTAACAATAACAATATACGGAATAAATTAAACAAACCTATATGAGACCGAATATGAGCCGTAAACCCAGTTTTATCGGCTAATAATTTGCCGCAAAATTCACATTTGAATGGTTTAACTCCGGAATGAGTTCTGTAGTGTCGCTCCAAATAACTTTTGCTTCGGAATGTTTTGCCGCATTGTTCGCACATAAATGGCTTATTTATCAAATAAATATTTAAAAATTTTATCAATTTATAAAAAAAACAATTAAATTATTACTTTGTCTTCATTATGGACGTGACTGTGTTGATTGAGCTCTGATTTGGAAATAAACGATTTCGAGCACACATTACACTTGAATGGTCGCTCAGGATTGTCATGAATTCGCTTAATGTGATTCGAAAGCGCAGTCTTATTAAATAATTTCAAACCACAATGAGGGCATCTAATCATTTATTCATTTTTAATAATCAATTTAAATTAAACGTTAACCACTATAAAGACCTGTTAGGATTATCGTCGCTGTGCGCCAACATATGCGTCTTCCATGAATATTCCCAACCGAAGAGTTTGCCACAAATGTCACATTTCAAGTGTTTAGACGCGCCATGAGTTCTGTAGTGACAGCGAAGTCGAGTTTTACTGTTCCAAACCGATCCACAAATTTCGCATTCAAATCCTTTACTAGATTTTTGTTTGCTATCATTAGTCGTTGAAATGGTTTCAACTTCTGGTGGCGTTATGTCACTCGATAACTGTTCGGATATTTGTTCCGAAATTTGATCCGAGATTTGTTCCGATAATGTTTCGTCGCATCGCATCTCAATCGAGTAATTATTCTCGTGTTCGGTGTTATCATCGGTTAATAATCTGTTACTTAAATCACTGCTGACATTAAAGTTCTGTTCTTCGCTTATATTGAAGTCAAGATCACAATAAACGAGTCTTTGCGGTTGAGTCGCTTTTCTGCGCCTCATTCTTGTGGACACACAGCCATTGGACGATCCGTCGTGAAGAACGTTTGAGCCATTGGTCACCGAATGGACCAATTCGTTGAAAGATTCTTCGTCGTCAACGCTTACCACTAAACGATTACTGACAGCGAATTCGATATTATTTGAGTGATGACTAAAACTGCATTCGCGTTCGTCTTCGCTGTCATTGTCGTTGTCGTTGTGATCGACATCGACGTCAACAGCGATCATGTGATTTGTTTGTGAATGACATAAATCGATGGCATCGCTAACACTAACATCGCTAATATCGGTGTGAATGATTGAGTTCGCGATATCGAACGCCGAAGAGTTCATGATTTCGAGTGACAACGAATCCATACATTCATATATTTATTTATGATTAACACTAAATTACGTATCCATTGATCATAACGATATAAAGTTTACTGATATTATCATACACTATAGTGTTTACAGTTTATAGATGTTTGCAAATATATTTGTACAATAAGTGATATAGACTTATATCTATTAATCGTAAGCATATATCGTGGCATTGCGCTCACCAGACAGACGCCTGTTGTGTCGCCAATACTCACTGTATTGACTGTGTTGCAGTCGTCATAATGTCTAGCATAGTGATATATGATATGTGATCGTAAGCTAACATTGAATTAAACGGAATGTGTGCGCATGCGTAAACATTCACCGGATAAATACGTTAAACTGGACAGTACTGTAGACTAGTCTCACACCTCTATCCCACAATAACTAACACAGTTTTCAAATTTTCGGTTATTTCAGTTATCATTTGTTTGGTTGTTTGCATAATACTGTTACAATTAAGAATGGAATCTCACGATACTGGCAATACTGATGGCAAAAATAAGGTTTGCAAACAACGTCTTCGTCTGCCGACGACATCAAAGTTACATTTGAAGCAATTAAGTGCGTCACAGAAGTCGCGCATCAATCAAATACCATTCATTAAGAGCACATCAATGAAAACCCAATCGGAATGCATGGTAAGAATGACTGACGACGAATCAAATGAGTATAAGAAGAAATTGAGCGATCAGTCAGAGCTGATCAAGAAATTGCGGCGCAAATGTGTGCTGTTTTCCAAAGAAAAAGAAAGTTATAAAAAGTTGATTTCGTCGTACGAACACGACGTCACTATTGATATGAATCGCGTATCGCAGGAACGCATCGCTTCACTCGAAACAACTCTCGAAGATTACAAAAAGTTTATCGAACATTTGGAAACCGAATTAAATCAAGTGAAGGATCGAACAAAGTTTAGTGAATTAGAGTCGGAGAACAATGGACTGAGAAACGAAATCACGAAATTGCGTTCGACTAACGCTGAACTCGAAAATAGGATTAAATCGAATGTCGACAGTAATGAGTCGTATCGTGTTATCCATTATAACGCTAATCCTTTGTCGCAAAATATTGAACAGGATATTGAAAATTATCGTAAGCTTATTGAGGAAAATCGAAAACTGATCGCTAAAATCGAAATATTGGAATCAGGAAATGATCAAAATATGTCTCGAAAAATTGATGAGGGATTGAAGTAATTTTGTTTTTAAAATAATTGTTAATTCGTTTTAATTTATCATAATTTGTTTCATTGTTTAAGCAGAAACGCGATGGAAGTGGAAAAATTAAAACAAAAATTAAGTTCGGCTGAAAAGCGTCAGCAAAGTATAATCGAAGCGTTCAAGAAAACCAGTAAAGACTTTCGAGAAGTTTGTTACATATTAACGGGATATCGAATCGACGCGCTTAAGCAAAACATGTACCGTTTATCTCACATTTACGCCGATTCGCCAAACGATAATCTTCTGTTCGAATGGGAAGCCGATCGAACTATTAAATTACTAAATAATGATTATTCCGAAAAATTAACGGATTTGTTTCAGACATATCTCGCACAACACGACAGTTTTCCCGCGTTTTTAGCGTCATTAACATTGGATTTATTCCGCAAACAAACTCATGTCGCAAATGTTACTTCTTTTGCTAATCAATAATTTAAATTTACATTTGTTTCCGCTTTAAAACTGATTCAAATTTGTACATAAGCTTAACATTTCATATCATATCCAATCATAATCGTACGTCATTTATGAATTATGTCGTAAAATCCAAATAAACTTGACGTCAAAAATAATATTTGATTTGAATAAATATATCCATAATCTTAATCATTAAAATCCAATAAAATTCATATAAACATCGTTTCACATAATCTTAACGTGTATTTAAATGGCAGATGAAAACGAACAGGTAATTGATTTGATTATAATGAATATCTAACAAAGATATATGCGATCACACGTACAGGCAGTGCCGGCAACCGTTGAAGAGCCTCTCGATTTGATTCGTCTCAGTCTTGACGAACGAATTTACGTTAAAATGCGAAACGAAAGGGAATTAAAGGGAAGACTTCACGCTTACGACCAACACTTGAATATGGTATTGAGTGACGTCGAAGAGACGGTCACCACAGTAGAGATCGACGAAGAAACGTATGAAGAGGTCTATAAGACAACGAAACGTTCGATTCCTATGCTCTTCGTTAGAGGAGATGGCGTTATACTCGTGTCGCCACCCATTCGTGGCACCAATTAATTCATTAATCATTACAGTCTATCATGTAATTAAAAACTGATTACAATAATTTCCAATATAATTCAGTTGTATTCTCGCAAACTGTAAATAAAACAAACATTTGTTTCGATTATTAAAAATATCCAAAATATTATATTAACACAATATATTAACATGTTTTTTATTTTTATTAACCCGCAAAGCGGGTTATCCGACACTCGTCTCGCATTTAACATAAAAGAAAAATCTTAATTTTATGTTACAAAATAAAATGTATCGAAAAATAAAAAATTTAATACTCTGTAGAGTACATTATGTAAGTTAATGTATTTGAGAATAAAAATAGGATAATTAACAATGGTTTGTGGTTTGATTGTTCGACTATAATCATCAAAAATATCATTCAATAAACCAATGGTTTTTAAAATAAACACCAATTAAACGATATAATAATAATCTATTGTGAAGCTATGCTGCATCACTGGTTTTTGTTGATTAGACGTCTGATACATCACAATTCAACCCAACTCTTTGCTTACAATCAATTTATACTCATTATTAGTGTACATTAAATCAAATTACAATTTTTCTTTGTCCTACAAATTCGCGCACTAAAAATGTAATTTAAGTCAAATGAAACTTAATATAATGTAAATTTACAAACTTTTTAAGTTAGTAAGTGAAAGCACATTCACCCTTCACTCCCAACTCACATCTCTCCCATCGCACAAACACACACATCACTTACATTCACATTTTAAAAATTAATAAAACAATAGTAAAGTTAAAATTTTATTGTGAAAAAACAAAGTATGCGCTTAACGAAGCTTTAACTCATTATTTGGTTATGCTATTTCAGGACACATCTAAAAACCTTCTTAATAGAGTGTCAAATTGTTCAAATATAAAGGCCCAATAACATATTTTAGTCATATTTTATTTTATTTAATATCTTCAAAATTTGAACGTATATACAATAGCTTATTAACAGTAGTATAGGGAGTACTCCCAGTACTATTCCTGTACATACATATTACGATCTTGAAGATTATTCACAATAAACGAGTTACCCATAAAGGCATACTGTAAATAACATACCTATCTATCATTCTTTAATTAGTTAAAAACCATAATTTTTTGGTTTGATATGGTTAAAAGTAATTTAACCTAAAACTCTAAATTGAAATTTTCTTTTGCATAAAGATATTGAAGATTTAATAAAAATTTTAACTCATAATTTAATGTCAAATAATTATTAAGAAAAACGAATATAAATTTATTAATTTGAATTGAATTAACTAAACTCAAGAAAGTTTAATTAATTATAAGAAACAAAATCCGTTGGAATGAAAAATAAGGGAAAACAAAATCGAAAATCACATATTTATGATATTAGCACAAATTAATAATAATTAAATATATTTCGGAAAAAATTCTAAATTCAATAATAATTAAACATTCGAAAGAAAGAAGTGTGTTTGATGTCGCTCTCAATATAACAATATTTATTATAATCATCCATACACTGGTATTTAAAATGTATTTATTTTATTTATTTTTGTTCGTTGACTTGATCTTTCAAATTTATATATTTTACATTTTATCGGCCCATATTTTTTCAAAATTAGTCTGCGTTTCCCAATTTTTTTATAGATATTGCCTTAATCTCAACAAAAAAACAGTTTCGATTTTGATAAAATTTAAAACTGAATTTAACTTTGTTTTTAAAATATTTAAGCTCATAAATCATAACAATATAAACAAAATAAGGTTTTAATGTAAATAACTTAAAGAATTTTTAATAGATTAAACAAATAAAAATTTTGCGTATGCTTTTGATTACTTAGATTTATAACTTTTGTAAACTATATAAATAAAAAAATACATAAGCTTAATTATTAAGAATAAAACTCCATTTTAGCAAAACCATTCTAGGTTCTAATTACCTAAAAGTTTACTGATTATGTTTATAAAACAGTTGATTATAACTATATTCAATAATTATTCTTAAATTTTTCGGAATTGGATAAATAAAATTCTACCATTAGTTTCTTCGCTTTTAATATACATAAAACTAGAAACTAAAATTTACATTGAGCTCAATAAGTTTACTAATATTTGTCTTCGCTATAAAGAATTAATATTTGGGAAAACTTCAATTCTTGGGATTAATTCTAAAAATGGTATAAAAGAAAATAAACTTTTAATAAACTATTAATGCAAGAATAGTGAAAAAATATCATATCTCAAGGTTTATTTAATCTTAATGTATAGGTATGCTGAATAATTCCCAGCATTTTCAGGCATTGTTTTTTCAATTGACAGCTCATGCCATCCTTTCTTTGCTGTCATTAATGCCATCTATTCTTGACGATTGTTTAATGAGTAAATCATTTTTAAACCACTGAACTATTGGTGAATCTATACCTTCGACTTTTACAAAAAGCTTAAAAGCTTTGCTTTCAATAATTTCAATATGAATTTTACTAATATATAATTTGGAACAATATTATTTTCAAAAACCAATTTTTCAAGTAATTTGATTTAAGCCAAAATACGACATTATATTTCTTTCCAATCATTCATTCAATTATATCTTTCATTAAATTCAATGAATTTCGGTTCATATCTATATATATATATTAAACTCTTGAAGCTTATTCACAACAAACGAGGCATACTGTTTATTTTCACTCTATCTATAAATGTATATATTACAAGCGTATGGCCAGCAGCAAAGCTGCTGCAAGTAATTTTCTTACAAAATTGAATGCTAATATGCTCGTAACAAAATTGCATTCGCAATGCATTGAACTTTTCCACAATAAATTAATATGTACTGAACGCGCGTTTACACCCCCTAAACCACCCATAAATTAAGGCTTAAAAAAATTTCACAATTTTTCCCGAGTCCCTCAGAACAGGGGAATCAATTTTCCAATTGACAGTATACCCCTAACTATAGCCGTTTGGTCAGAATATCTTGGTAAAAAAACAGCCTTACGAAATTAAATATATAAGATACTTCTCTCCGTCAACACGGTGTACATACATGTAAGCAAAATCAACCTTAAATGTAAGCTCATAGTATCAATACACAGTACTAAACGTGTTCACAATGTACTCAAAATTACTCCTTTTATGACTTTTACAGTGTAGTGAGACTGTTCAACGATGTTTAGTGAATTTTATCGAACACCCTTTTATGACTCAAACGTTATAAGTTTGTGGCCTTAAAAGTGATCTGTGACATGGAAAAAATCGTGATATCTAGGGTAAATCGTAATATAAAGTTATCAAGGGTTAAAAGGATTATGCCAGTTACGGATATTTCAATTTATATTCCGAGTTATTCAAAATTCGTAAAAAATTGGAGTAATCACTTGTATGTAAAAAATAAATAGTTGAATATTTTTAGTTTACAGTTTACAGACTGTAAGATATTTAAAGACAATAGACTTCGGGTTCACCCGAATCGCGATAGTTTATATTATCTTCCGAAAAGCCCGAAATGGTCAAAATTTAAAATTTATCCTTCAAATCCGATGTGTTTTTTGGACCACTAAATTTTTAATAAAAGTTCAAATATATTATCGTTCAAATCCGAAGAGTTTTTAAAGGGCACTTTCCCAGGAACAACAAATATTTTAAAAAAGTTTTCAAATATCATAAAAATATAACTTATACATAGCCCTAAATCTCCCAGAAAAAGCTCTTTTTTATGCAGCAAATCCCTCCCGAATTTGCTAGTTTTTTCCCCGAATTTTGTAGTCTTTAAAAATATTTACACACAAATTCGTCAAGTTTTGACACCAACTCTAAAATTGAGATTTTATAGATATGAGCTCTCCTATAGCTTTCGAGTTATGAGTAACTATGGATAAATAGTATAAAAAACCAAATTGCGGCACAATATTGATGAAAAATATACCGTATCTATGAATTTTAATATTAGAGTATGAACTTCAAACTTATATACTGTACAATAATACCAAATATAACGTACGATAAAATAGAAAAAACTTAACAAAAAAAATAAAATATCACATAATTGATAGCATTAAATAATACTCGATACTAATTTTTGAAATGTTTGTCCAGTAAATCCCTTGCAATAATAACTCTCATGATTTCATTGGTTCCTTCCAATATTCTATGAACTCTAGTATCCCTTAAAAGTTGTTGTATGGGATAATCACTCAATTATCTGTAACCACCAAACAGTTGTCTATTATACTGAAGCACTTTTCTGATACGCACAGCGAGTCTACACGATAACAGTTCACTGGACATATTTGCGATTTGGAACTGAGTGTTTTGGAACTGAGCGATGGCTCTTGAAAATTGTTTACGATTGCATACGTGAGCTATAGTTTCCTCGAGAGCCCACTGCGCGCCTCCCAGAGAGCACGACGCGATGTTAAGCCGTCCGCCGTTAATCCCTTGCATGGCTATATTGAAACCGTAACCTTCATTACCTAATAAATTATTTGCGGGAACTTTACAATCTTCTAGTATAACCATTCTCGTTGGTTGACTATTCCAGCCTAACTTTTTCTCTTTTGCGCCGAAACTTAGTCCTTCCGTTCCCTTTTCCACTATAATACAAGATATTCCTTTTGGTCCCAAACCACTCGTCCGACACTTCACTAGAAAGATGTCACTCTCGCCGCCACCGCTAATAAAACTTTTGCTGCCGTTAACTATAAAATAAAAAATGATTATATTGATTACACGATCGCTATTGCGTAACGATATTACCGATATAATAATCATTTACACGTTTTGCCACAGTTTGTAGACTTGCCGCGTCTGAACCAGAATTCGGTTCAGTGAGACAATACGCGCCAATGTGTTGCATGCGTACCAGTTTCGGCAAATACTTCAGTCTTTGCTGTTCATTACCGAATTCACTTATCATCCAACAGCACATGTTATGTATGGACAACAACGCAGTTGTGGACACACATCCCTGCGCTAACGCTTCGATCACAATGGAAGTGTCGAGTCTTGAGAGACCAGTTCCTCCGTGTTCTGCAGGCGTATACAGACCGCCAAACCCCAAACCGCCCGCTTTTTCCATGTAATCTCTGGGAAATATTTCGTTTTCGTCCTAATTTCGCATATTTGGTCGAAATTCGTAGACTGCAAACTCGTACGCAACAGATTGTAGTTGTCGTTGCGATTCCGTTAAACCAATCGCCGCATCGATCAGTGTATTTCGCGAGTATTCGCTAAACAAACGATCACTGTTTCGGTTTAATTTAAAACCGGTTCCAAAACGGACTCGCATTGAATGCATAAATCGTAACATACTGTTCAGTATTTAACGATTAAGTAAATGAAGTTAATCATTAAAAACACAAATATTTGAATTTGATAATAACATATCGTTTAATATCAATAAAAAACTTATAAGTAATAACTAAATGACGAGTTCTAATCAATAATTAATAACTAATAACTAATAACTAATAACTAATCAATAAATAATAACTAATCAATAAATAATAACTAATCAATAACAAACATTTGGTAAACTTTTTTGTCGTAAACAAGTTTTATATTAAAGTTGACAACGGCTTGAGTTTTAGAAAACGAAACCGTTTTTGGGTTATAATTTTATGAGAAATATAAACTTAAACAACGAAAGCACAAACTTTAGAATCAATTAGAATATTGTTTAAACTAATTTATATAACTAAAACAAAATAATTTACATTCATTTTGGTGTACAAAACTTATTTATAATATACAATACCGTCATATAAACAAAATTTCGTTATAATAATATGATATTCAATAATTGTAACAATTCTTAAATATTTGACTAAATTAATTACATTAATAATGAAAACTTAATACATGCAAGTTAAATATATATTTATTTATTAAATTAAATTAAAAAATATTATGATTAGGGATAGGATAATTCGGTAAATACCGAATTTTTTCTTTTACTCCGAACGCTTTTATACTTATTATTATAGTTTTACAACATAAAACAAATATTATAGTTACATTTTTAATTTACCAAATTTACCGAATTTTACCAAATTTAATGTTTATTACCGA
>JAQGAW010000344.1:0-32102 GCA_034698025.1 Phthiracarus crinitus
CAATATTTTAATGAAATTTTGTTTAATTAACGATATTATATATTAAAAATTAATTAAATAGTCTAAATTGAATGTAGTTTTATTAATATAAATTTGTTTAAATATTATTCTAATAAATTTTAATATATTTGGCGGTTTGGCGGTTTAAACCGCTGTTTTGCGGTTTCCGTTCGAAATTATCACGTCCCAAAACGGTGCGGTTCGGTTTGAAAAAAGTCGAACCGTTACCAACTTTAATTTTTTCGAAACCTTAATATTATTTAAATTATTGTTAAAATTAATAAACAATTTATTTTTCATAGAAAAAATGACACTAAATCAACAGTAATACCGAAAAACTGACCAAATAATTGATCTGTTAAATTAAAATACAATCCATAGTCCGATGGATAACAATTATTCTTAATTTGATTAAGTTAAGCAAATTGTTTCCTCTATTTTTATTATATCCCACAGTTATAATTAAAACTGAAATTTTTAGGAATTCTTTTTAATAGGATATAATAAAACCAAAATGGATTGAGAACAATAAAAAATTTAACCATTAATTTAATCGAACTCCAATGTAATAACACGCGATAATAAACTTTCGCTTTTAGATTATAGTTAATTAAGTTAAAATGATTCCAGAAACTAAAAGAAAATTTTAAATCAGAGATTCTGGTAAAAATAAAGCTCGTGTCACGTACTGTTCCAAAACAATTTTGAGTTTGTCAATATCTTAATTAATATTAATAAAATTTATTCATAAACTTTGCACGGAAACAAACTGAATACAGTTTAATTTAAACAAATGGAATTAAATAACATTTCACCTAATTATTATATTGAATTGAATTATTCAAAAATGGTCTAAATTCGAGAGGAAAATGGGATACAGTTTAATTATAGATTTTTGGGATTAAAAATTCTATTCTATTCGCATATTTTCCTAAAAATTTTGAAATCCTTTTCTAATCTTATTTCCACCTCTAATCAGACACAAAACTTTCTGGATATTAGCAGTAATTGTTCATTTTTTCTAAACATGTAGAAAGAATAAAATTATACTTACATTTATTGTCCGATAATAATATTGTTTGTATTTTAAGCATTCAGATTAAGAATAAAATTAGCTTAAAAATTGTTAAATTTTCAAAACTAAAATTTAATGAACAAAATGTTTAATAATTTTTAAACACTTTTAATAATTTTATATTATATTTTAGAATAGTTTATAATTGATTTAGAATTATAAATTATTTTCTCAAATTTTTTCAGATATTTCAGTCTTATCTTAAAAAAAATCCGACAGCTTTCCAATATTTTTAATTCGTAAAGTATTGTCAAATTAAACAATTTATTTTAAAAAAATTATCAATATAATAGTTATAACAAATAAAAATATAATTTATGAACATTAAACTATAAAACTGTCAAATACAGTGTATATTTTGAATATAATAAATAACTGTTATTAAAACTTTTATAACCGGATAACTCCTCGGATTTACCTAAAATAAGTTTGATCACCATATTTGCATATTAAGTAAAATTTATTTTTTCTATACAGATATTTTAAATTTTGAACACTAAGTATATGTAACAATAATTGGAAACTTTTTCACAAGTGATTGATTATAGGAAAAGTAATATTTGAAGCGTGACGAAATTATCTAGTGAATAACAATTTATTCATCAAACACTTTAAAAAAAGCACAATAGTTTAAGCGTACATTTAATTAAAAAAGTGTTAATTGCGTTATGAGATTACCATTAATATTTCAAAAGTTTAAACCATTACTTCTTAATTATTTTAATTATTATAATTGAATACAAAAATTATTATTATTCATCAAATTTCAAATACCTAAGAATTTAAAGTCAAATACTGTAATTCTTGGCTTTAATAATTTTACGAAGATTTTAGAAATTCATTTAAAACTTCAGAATGTCTTAAAATAATTTATTAAACCCACCAACAAATGAAATAAGAAATCGATGCAAAATATTTGTAAAATATTACTGCAATACAGAAAAATTATCATAAGTTTTCAGTAAGTCTAATAAAAAAATCCAAAACCTCAGCGACATTTGGATCCTATATTTATTAGAAAAAACAAAAGTTTCACTTTATTGAGAAAAGTTTAAATACATATTCGCTATTATATGATGCGATACTATCTAAACTGTTGATCGAAACAGTAGTCGTATATTTAATTAGAGTGAATTGCTATCAAAATGTGCTAAAACTTATTATTAAAAGTTATAAAAAGCTTTAACATGTATTTTAAAAAAAACTAGAAGACAAAATAATCTTTAGATAAAATCGGTGAAAATGATAGTAAACTATTATCTGCAGAGTTCTAGATAATTAATATAGAAATAATTTTTCAAAAATTTTGAATAAAAGAGCTTTACTTGACTTAAAAGCAAATTATTTGTGATCTGCAGTCTAAGTTGTGCATTCTTTGAAATCCTCAGCAATATTGTCAGTAAAGTAATTTATTTGGTGAAACAAACGCTGAATCAAAATGCAACAAAAAATGATATCTATTGTGCCACTGGTTATAGTAGTGATCGCGCATTTAAACGCCGTTAACGCCGATTTAGTTAAAGGCGTACTTCTCGGGGCTATGATTGCGAAAAAATCAGATCAAGGAAAAATGATTGTAATGCCTATGATGCCAGTGTAAGATATCTTATAACTTAAATTTTTTTATTGTATTTTTCTTTTTTAAAAAATATTATTTTATTCATTAAATAATAAAAAACAAATATTTTTGGCTTCGAAACTATTGGGATAATTAGTTATGGAGAGATAGAAGGGACAAATAAACGGAAGCCTTTAAGTAATCATTATATTTCATTCGTGTTTGACATTTAGGTTGAACACGTAGATAACTAACAAACAACAAAACAAATATAGCGTTCTTTTAGCCAAAATGTCTGATCGAGACAAGTGATTACTCCGTTTTGGACAAATAAGAAATCAGACCTGAAATAGAAGAAAGTTTTGTTACTTGTTTTTTTTATTTAATTACCAAATGATTAAAACGTTTCTAAACTTAGCGCAGTTTTCTAATAAATTAGAGCATTTTTAATCGTTAACCTCTATCAATAATTAATAATTTGATTTTTTAGTATCTGTTTCTAAATTTAATTTAATATTTGTTCAAATGTTTTAAAAGTCAAAGCAACGGCGGAAATGGTCAAAGTAGCGGTCAAGACAGTAGTTATGGTCAAAGTAGTGGTCAAGATAGTAGCTATGGTCAAAGCAATGGCGGCAATAGTTACGGAAATAATGGACAAAATGGACAAAATGGACAAATGGGACAAAAAGGAGGAAATAATAATAACTACAAAAAACAGCAGGGAATGGGAATGGGAATGAAAGAACCAGAGATGATGATGATGGTCATGCCTATTATGAAACCAATGCAAATGACCAATAAAAATATGATGAATAACAATATGAAAGGCAATTCAATGTACGGCCAAATGAGTGGTCAAACGAATGGACAAATGAATGGAAATTCAATGTACGGCCAAATGAATGGTCAAACGAATGGTCAAACGAATGGACAAATGAATGGAAATTCAATGTACGGCCAAATGAATGGTCAAACGAATGGACAAATGAATGGAAATTCAATGTACGGCCAAACGAATGGTAATTCAATGTACGGCCAAATGAATGGCAATTCAATGTACGGTCAAATGAATGGCCAAATGAATGGACAGATGAATGGACAGATGAACGGGAAAATGAGTGGTAATTCAATGAATGGACAAAATGGTCAGATGAATCAATACGAAGGTAGTAATGGTAATGGAAACGAAGATATGGAACAAATGCTTTATGACGACGAAAACTCATACAAAGAGCACCATTTGAATAACGAACAAAATCTTAGGAATGAGCAAAACGCTTACGATAAGCACATCCGTATGAATAAAGAACGAAATCGTCATCTCTCTAAGAATGGACAAACTCGTAATAAGTCTTCGAAACAGAGTCGGTTTAATGGCCAAACTCTTAGCTTAATGAACAAAATGGACAATTTTCACGAATAGAATACTTTTCTGATCGATTAACTGATAGCACATAATTAGTTTAAACGGGTTTTTAATTGAATACGTATTCGAGAAATAAAAGATTAAATCGTAAATAACATTTAAGTAGTGACTAATACTACTTTTTTTACTCCAATCTAATTATTTGTATATTTTGATTGTTATTGCATTTGATTTAAATGCGCATTTTAGAGATTTAGGGTAAATGTTTAATCATTTAGTTTCTTTAAATTAACTTTTAATTGAATAAAAAATTTTCAAAAAAATCTATTCGTAAACTATTTATAACAAATGTACTTTTAGTAATATAGCTTATTATAACCAAAAGATTATTGAAATAAAAGTTTTATGCGTTATCTAATAATTACCGTAATTTTTGGTTTAAATCAAAATTTGAAGAAAATTATCGCACTTAAGGTACAGATCTATTATTAGCTTATAGAATCTGATTTATTTTAAGACTTCATATAATATTCATAATTCGCAATTCAAACTTATAGATATTTATTAGAATTTCATTCTTAACGTAACTTTAATGCGCTTTTAAAGTTATTAAAATAAATATTTTTAAAGAATTGTTAAATGGTTTATATTTTTTATTTTAAAGCGAAAAGAAACTTAACTGTTTCTAGTGTCTAGACTCTAGACTTTAACACGAAAACCAAAACACAAAATGCAATAATTTGAGCACAACGTTATTTTGTCATTAAACCCATTCATTATCATTACTAGAGAATCAAAATAATAGCATTTATGGCATTAATAAATATCCAAAATAGCACTTAAAAAATAGTATTTATAAATTTTAAAAATTACCTTCATTTTAAATTAAAATCAATTTTCCATTATTTTAGTAGTTTTATAACATTTTTTTAAGTAAAAAATTTTAAAAATTAAAAGAAAATATATTTTTTAGTTTTAAATTTGTTACTTTTTGATATTAATAAAAAATTAAGGGAGGGGTAACAAAAACTCATCAGATTTAATAGACAATTTTTCTGTTTTAGGGATAGCATTTATCTTCAAAAATAGCAAAATATAGTGATTCGTGCACATATACATTTTTATGGTTCTACCATATGAAACAAAAAAGTAGCAAATGCTATAATTTTGATTCTCTAATCATTACAATGTAGAACGACGAGACTATGTGGAGATAATTTTTGTGAATGTATACGTAAAGGTATGTAATAATTTTGCCAAAAATACATTAATAATGCATTCATAACTTAGGACGTCTTATAAGCTCATTATAACCAACTAAACTGTCAAAAATGCAAATATCTTATATGTGATTTTTAAAAGTTCAAATCTATTATTATAGTTTTAAAAATGTTTCGACCAATATTGAATTTTATCGTGTAAAGTATAATTGATCATTGAATAGTTGAATTTTAACTACGAAATTATTGTAACGATAGGGTAATATAGGTATGCTAAAAATTTGAGTAAATAATGAACTATTGTATTTTTATATTTGGTAAATGGACATTAAATAAAGTTTGATAAACAAATTTATGCCAATAATAATTATTTCTTTGGATTTAAACTCATTTAACATCTTTTGAGCATAATGTTTGTATTAAACTTATTTCGGTAAATGAGTATAAATAAACATTAATTTGGTAAATATAATATCTATCTCGGCTGATCAAAATATACCGGTTTACCCGAATTTTCCGGATTTTCAATTCGTGTGCCCTGGAATTTTTTATAAATTGAAAATAATACACCCCGTATAAGTTTTATATGAATTATTTCCAGGTAAGAACACAAAAAATGCTTAAAATTTGAAAATTCTCCCGGTTTTCCCTAATAAGAGATGGTCAGACCATATCTATCCCAACAAATTTTTGTTGATTACATCATATTATGCCAACTCGTGTTTTAGAGGAAATAAATTTATAATTATAATACATTACGTTATGCATACTGTACGGCCGATTAGACGAATGATAAACTGATTATGTTAACAGCATAGTAATTAAAAATAATTCTTATCAAAAGCGAAATTTATTGCACCAAAAATTTTTCAATTAATTCAGGCGATAAAGAAATTTATGAATAATTAGTTTTGTTTTCAAGACCGTAAGTCACGCACTTCTAACATTTTGTTGTGTAAGAAAAGTGATTTTATTTATGCTTTTTAGAAATATAACGCGTTTAGCAATTATATAATTAATTAAAAGCTATAAATCTATTTTCCATTAATTGTATTAAGAAAACAAGAAAGAGAATGAACATTCATAATGCGCTCACTTTGTATTATATTCTGAATAAATTCAAAAGTATAATCAAAGTTTTATTATATTTTTGGCATTTTATCTATTGATCATATTGTTGGGAAACTATATTTTATTTTATTTTTAAGCAGAAAGCACTTTTAATACAATAAAATAGTGTTTCAACGAAAAAATTTATAGCATTATAATACATTGTTGTAAACAGTACCTCTTGAGTGTTTCGAGAAGTTTGATTCAGTTGTATTTAAGATTTCGTGGAGTCAACATCAAAATTTGTTGTTAGCACATACTCATAGAAGAGAATAAGCGGTTATCATAAATCATAAGAAACATATTATCGGTTTGCATCCGATAAATATTTAACACGAAATAGTTTAAACAATATATTTTTGCCTGAAATTTTATTTTAAAGCCAATTTATACCATTTTTAGTCTATTATTTGTTATTTTTATTCTATTTTTATCTATTTTAAGCCCAATTTTAGTCATTATTAGAACATTTTAATCCAATTTTTGTATATTATTAACCCAAATTTAATCCAATTTTTGTCAATTTTGACCATTTTTTTACCATTTAACGTTTTTAGCTCATTATTGGTTATTTTTGGCCATTTTTAGAATTTTAGAATTCCTTAACAAATTTAAAGATTGCGCACATACGGACGGAGGGACATGTCAAATCCATTTTGGACAAAGTTAGCTAAAAAAGAATATCATATCGTAAAAGAAGATATTTCTTATTAAAATCATAATTTTCTAAATAAAATGAATCCAAATTCATGCAGTTGTTTTAGTTCTTGAAAATAAAATTATGTAAAAGAAAAATAGCATTCATTTTAACATTTGGGCGCCAGTCTAGTGAAATTGTGTTTATAAATCTTAAATTTTTGTCTAAAAAATTAAATAAATCGGAACTTTCGTCCACCGATAATGACATATAAATACATAACATAATCATAGTAGAAAAAATTCTTTTAGGAAATAAAAATAATATATTTATAAATTGACAAAGTGTTACTAAAAACTTTCAAAAACATGGAATTAAAATTTCTATTCAAATTCGAAATCACTGTCATATTTTGATAAAATTAAATCATGATTATATAATAGATTTGTCTCAACTTTTGATTATAGAAAATATGTTAATGAAGTAATGTCTAAACAAATTATTTTTGACACTAATAGCCATTAGAGTATAACTGAGTGACATTTTTTGTCGCAACACACCTTTCTTTAGGTGCGATGCGTGCTTATTGTTAATGCGTTTAATGAACAAAGTTTGACACACTATCACATTGTGTCGATTAATGGTGTTAATGATTATCTTCGCATTACGTACACACAAAAAAACATTTTTATTTAAAAATAAAATTTCAATGTTTTCTTCTGTTCATTACAGTCTAGACAAAACTGGTAGTCTAAAAATGTACGGTCAAGTAAATTATCCATAAATGTAACACAATTTGATTCGTTGACTAAAATTAAAATAATACAATAAAGTATTATATGCTAATATTATCACGAGACCATTCCTCTTAATTAAACAGTTATAGATCAGCGATTTAACTGTTCAAATGGTAACTTTTGTTAATTAAAACGAATCATGAAATATTAAGAACTAAAACCAAGTTATAATAAAAAGTTTTCTATAGCTAAAACAACGAACATTCATAATGCGCTCACTTTCGACTCGATATTAGCATCTAATATCGCTAAAATTGCTTAATAAATATAAAGAAGTGTCTACAGACAGGCAGACAGTCGCACACGTCAAACCTAATAGATCTAGTTTTCAAAGTGAGCTCATCTTCAATAACTTTAAAAATTCCTGAAACATTTTGTACATCTTTATTGTCAGATACAAAAATCTTCATAAAATATAGACAGTTGTATTAAGCTTCACAAAACTGATCTGTCAATCAGCTTCACTCTCAGCTTTAAGCTACATTTAAAAAAGCCAGCGTTTCGCGGTTGTTTTAATTCCTTAAGTTAATGCTCAATAATGTATAAAATAATACGGAAACGACTGTTTTTGATTTGCATAGACTCTTGAATGCCAGTGATTAGCTCAGAGAGGATACTAAACAAAAGAAAACTTTCAAAAGAGGAATTTTTTTATAGGAATAAAAAAGAAAATTGAACACATAAACGGAGAAATATGTACAAAATTTGAGTACCACTCGAATGGATTTTCGAAAAATTCGAAAGCAAAAAATTTAACTATCTTTCAGATCACTTATAAAAATGGGTTTAACCGATTATTTAGTTGTTTTACAGATTTGAAGTTAAACGTTATATGGATTCATTGATTTCTTAAGTCGAATAGCTTTTATTTTTAGCATTTTAGGCCTTTATTTAGTGGAAATTCTGTGAATTCTTCGAATGTCGCATCTCTTAAAAGTTTGCTCTTTTCTGTTGGAATAACTACGCCTCAAACTTCTTTTGATTCCATTTTGCCGATTGTTTCCAGTTTCGATAATATCCTCTCAAATCATTATTCAGTTGTTTGTCTGGTTTTGAAACTCGAAAATAAAGCTTTAGAACTTATTTACAGCAAATTCCAAATATAATATGTTATAGAGAGCAACGCTTTTGGTATATTTTTCTAATAATTAATAAAACACATAATTTAGTTGATTATAAACTAAAAGAAAGAACAATTGACGCGTATTTTTATTGAAAGTCATTTTTATTTAATGATAATAATTAATTACCACTGAATTACACAAATGTATTTAATTACTTATTAAAAAAATGATTTCATATTTGATCCCAAATGCAGCCGAATTCATAATTAATTAATTAATAATTAAAAATTGATATCTTATACGAAAGAACATATATTTATAATATAATATTTATATATATAAACTTTTTAAGTAAAATTACTTTTTTCGATCATTGAAAGAAGGGTTTACAGAGAAAAGCGAGAGATAATCGACAATCAATATATAATTAATGAGACATAATAATAATTATAATAATGAATATATACTCAAAAAAAGACACGATTAGAGAACAAATTATAACTAATGTGTTAAAAATAACAAGAGAAAACAATTATTACTTATATAACTAAAAGGACAGCTAAAATGAATTATCATTGATTCAAACAATTTGATGTACGAAAATCTACACGAAAAGAAAAGAGCAAATACAGAGCAATTATCATGCAGTTTTACCAATGAAAGACATGACCGATCGATTGTATTATAATCGACACCAGTCATCGTCAAAAGGAAAATAAAATTAAAACTTAAAAAAACGAGGAGCGATAATAAAACGCGATTAATTTGCTACAAAGTGGCGGTGAAATGATGTGAAAAAAGTGTTGCGTGATTTTCGAGTGTGTGTGGTGTGTATGTGAGAGTGATATTAAACTATATATAAATTTTTACTAAAATGTTCGCTATTAATATTCATTTCAAACTCGCGGAGAAAACGATTATCTTATTTATGGTTAAAACGCACACAAATCATTACACATACGGGTTTTAAAGTCTAATGTTTTATCTGTGGCATCAATACGTGGTTTGTATTCATAAACGTGTGTGTGTTTGTTGTACAAACAAAAAGCAGTATATTTGTTTAAAAACGATTTTTGTGTTTTGTTTATTTAAAAATAAAAAAAACCGAAAACAATAATTTTATTTTGAATATTATTCAATCACTGCCTATACAATTACAGTCGAGTAAGAATAGTGTTGTGTGGTTTCGATACGTAATGGATATCATATATATGTATGTATTTATATAATAGTTAATTAAATACGAGAAAAGTATAGGTTAATTTTGTTTGTTTGTTTCGGATATAATACTAAAAGTGTGTGATTATTAAAATGGATGAAATTATTCTAAAGAATATTCTTATAATATATATATATATTTCACTGAATTATACGTGTTTTTATTATGTATTGTGTAAACTGAACGAGTTTTTGTTTCATCAATATGTTTGTGTGTGCTTGGGTTTGTGTGAACGTGTGTTTGACATCTTAAGCGCGTTCGCCACGGATTCGTCGCGCGAGTTGAATGTCTTTTGGCATAATTGTGACGCGTTTAGCGTGAATCGCGCATAGATTGGTGTCTTCGAACAGACCAACTAAATACGCTTCCGATGCTTCCTATAATTAGATCGAAACAAACAAAACCAATTTTTAAAATTCAAACGTTAACTTTTATTACCGAAACGAAAATCACAACGAAATGATTTTCGCTTTTTTTATTATCGTTAAATAATAATCGCTGAGTTTCATAATAAAAATGTTTGGCGAATAGAAACGCGCGCTTTGTTTAGTGTTACTGATTTAATGGCAGGAAAAACTCTTTTATTATTTTAAGCCAACGAAACATAACACTAAAAAATCTACCATAAAATCTTAAATTATGACGCAATAAAAGGGAGTGGAAAACAATTAAAATACGAGACTACGGTAAGAGTTAGTGGCGATAAAAGCTAAGAAAAAGAAAAAAACCGATTTCGATAAGACTTTACAAAACGAAAAGATTTAACGTTAGGCGTAAATGTTTAGGGAATTGAAAACTTTTATATAAGAAAATATCTTCGGTTTTTGTTTAGGCGAGTGTTTAAGAGATAACGGATGTAAATATTAAAAAAAAGCGAACGTGAGAGACAGCGATAGACCCAAACATATATACGAAAGAAACGCTAAAAGATAAGATAATGTCAAATATTATATATCTGTGTGATTGAAAAACAACAAAATTAGCGGAAAAAATAAGGGTTAAACATTGAATTATCTATAGTTACAAAAAAAAATACGGTATCAAATTAAACCACAAAAATAGGCACGCAATCGCTATCATAAGCCTAAATCTTAATAAAATATGTAATAATAAAAAAATCACTATAAAATGATTATCGGACCTGAAGAGCGCCGATGGCTGCGCTCTGGAAACGCAAATCAGTCTTGAAGTCCTGAGCGATTTCACGCACTAAACGCTGAAATGGCAGCTTTCGTATAAGCAATTCGGTTGACTTCTGGTAACGACGAATTTCTCTGAGAGCGACAGTTCCCGGACGGTAACGATGAGGTTTCTTCACGCCTCCAGTGCTCGGCGCGGACTTACGCGCGGCTTTTGTGGCCAATTGTTTTCGCGGCGCTTTGCCTCCCGTAGACTTACGAGCCGTTTGTTTTGTACGTGCCATTACTATCAACCTTTCATATGAAATATACAAATACTTTAACGTTTGAATAATAATTACGATTTTACGTTATGTGATAATTAGCGTTCAAATACGTTACACAAACGTTTTCTGTTTTCGTGTAAACACATTTATATTTATACTAATAATCAATACTATATTACGATAATAAATATCGTATTACTAACTAAATAATGAATAATAATCGAGTATTAACTTTTCGTTTCTTCCGCTTTCTTCGAATGATAATCAAATCTCGAGTTTTCACCGTAAATCTGTGGACAATTCGGTACGATATGATCCACACGTTTATCGCGCAAACAGTAATCAATAATAATAATAATGATAATGGCGTTCAAATCGATCAAACAATTAAACACACCGTTAATAATGAGAATACGAATCGAATCACCAAAAAACGCGTTAATAAATCCAAAACCGTATTTCTCGCGAATAACTTGAGTTGTTTAGAATTGTACACTAAATTCGGTGATAATAAAGCGTGATTATTGTTTACTTATCGGCGATTTAAATATTTGGGATTTATTGCGAAAACAATATTATGGTTACAACAAAAGAAGGCAACAATAATGGCTGTCGAGTAATGTAATGGACGATACATGCGATGACGTGATTGGTTCGGCCCAACCATCAGCCAACGCAAACAATCGCTGTGATTGGCGCTTTGAACGAACGCTCCTATTGGCTCGCATACTGTTACAACGAAATGTTTTCCTAAACGATGACAGTATGTCTGTGCGAGTTGTGAGTATACGTGTGAGCGTGTACTGTGTATGTGTATGCGAGTGTGCCGTTACGCACGTTAGCGTGTGTTGAAAATGTGTGCATAGGATCCTTACGTTTTACTATGGAAAATGTAAACGTAGTGCAAATAACGTTTGGCGTTAGCGGTACGGTTAACCTAACGTTTAGCATTTGGGTTTCACAAATTAATTTAATAATAAATTTTTAGAAAATTTCATATATAATTTAAAATTCTATTTAAAACCATATTTCCCTATTAATTCTAAAATTCTCGTTTTACTACAATCCAACAAACATATCACTCAATAGAACTTGTATATACAGCATAAAGTTCAGAGCTAAAAGTTTTAGCAATCAACTTATACGTTACAACTAACTCATAATTATAATGTTTGGTATAACGTTTTTTTTAATTCGTTATAAAACCCTTTTACTTTCTCTACGAGTCAAACTTATCGATTTGATAATTTATGTCCATTAGAACAGCATAAAGCATTATCCCTACCGACCCCTAAATTAATTTCAAATCAACACGCAATGTTCGCTTATTTCGTAATGTTTTTCATCCAATAAATAAACATAGTTAAATAAATTTGTAAATTTGTTATAAATTTTTTATTTCACTTTACTAATTTTTAATAATAGACTGTACAACAAAATTATTTATAATAATATATATTAATAGTAATAATTATCATTATTAATATAGTACCTATTAGAAAAAAATGAATGAATTTTTGTTTGTTTTCGTTAATTATTAATAATTCATAAAATTTTTAAATTTGATATAATGTACTAAAAATTTTCAATGTCTGTGTGAGAATATATATTTATAAATTGTTTTGTGTCAACATTTTTTGATGATAACGTACAAATAATATAATATTGTATGAGTTTCGCGTATTTTCTAAAATATTCTCTCTTATTTTCCTGTTGAAAATTACTAATTTTTTATCGAATTAATTTTAATTTCAAAAGAATTTTTTGTTTCCTATGAAAAACAAAATTTAATTTCCGTTTAAGGCAACACATAATCATTTTTGGTTTAAAAATCCTTTAGTTCACTGTACAGTCTAAATTTATTGTCAATAATAAATGGATTTAATTTTTCGTTCCTAATCTTTGTTGAAAAAATTTGTTAGAATACCAGTTATTCAGTTCGGATTCACAACTATTGTAATCATATAAATATATATTTGTCATGCATTTGTGTAGTAAAGTGATATTCTATGGAAAAAACTTTTTGAAAGTTACTCTCAAGTTTTAAAAATAAAAAAGATTCCTGATTTGGGGTTTTGTTCGCACAAAAAATTCTTTTTTACAAAGTTTTTAAAATGCTGTTTTTTTCCCGGTAAATACATTTCGCGTGTTTTGTTAAATGATTGTTAAATGCAAAGTACTTTATAGACTGATATTCGTAGACATAGTCTATATAACCGGATAAATTGGTTGCGTGTGTAGTGATTTAACAAAAAATAATTACTACCGAAATAAAAACGTTTGTCATCGTTATTGGTTGAAAAAATATTTTTACATAACGGTTATTATTTTAATGTAAAAAATGGGAACACTTTTTTATCTGACAGTGGTTTCATTTGCTTGTATTGTATTGAAAATAACTAAAAAATTAATTAATTAATTAATAATAATAATTAATACAATATTAAAAATATTTACAACAATTCTCGTTGAATCGAGAAAACAAAATTTTTTAAATACAACTAAATGTTTTTACTTAATTTTTTCTAGTAATGTAATATAATAGTGGTGTTGTGTGGCTTTACGTGTGTGTATGTCCGTCCGTCTGTATGTATTGCAAGTTATACTGTATATTTGTTAGTTTTGTTTTTTGAGACACTTTGAGAAAAAGAGACACATTTGTATTTATTTCACTAAACAAACTTTTTCGTTTGAAATGTGTATTACAATTATGGTAATAATAATAATTAATAATAATAATAATAATGACAATATTAAGACTAATAAAAAAATTAAATCCTAATTATTATTTTAAACACTACCCTATAATTAATTAATAATAATAATATTAATAATAGACTAATCAATTATTTTTTATGCTAAAAACCGTTACCACATAAGAAAAAGGTATTTTGCGATTGTGTTTTCACATTTAATAATATTAATAATAATTGAATTTTTTTCTAATGCAATAATGAGACAAAAATATAGCGTTATATATAATGTACAGATAATTAATAATAATCGTTCATTGATTTAATTAAAAAAAACAAAGTACATTTCATTTTTAATTGAAGACTTGGTTCAGTATTTTGTTAAGCATTTTACGTGTAATATTTTTTTGTTGAAAAAATATTAATTAATTAATTACTAATAATTAGAATAATAATTATTACAATACAATGAATAATTAATAATCAATATAAACATAACTTTCAAATAATTAGAGTAATAATAATAGTAATAGAAATAGTATTTTTTTAAATTTATTATTTAAGAAATATAATGACAATTAAAACACGAGATATAGAGCTAAGATATAATTAATAATAATAATAATGAAAAAATAGTATTTTTGTCCGTCGATTAGTAAATTATATACAGAAAAAAGTAACGCGTATTCAAAAAAATTGTTTACGCGAAACTTTCACATTTAAATATAATAATAATAAGTTTACGATTAATTAAATTCTAATTGTGCCGATTTTTTCACCGCATGTCTCGCACGCGATTCTCTCACTTACATCACTCTCATACGCTTTCTATCCTTCTCTTTCTCTAATTATTATAAATAAATTTAGGCGTATATCGAAAATAACGATTTTTACTGATAACCAAAAAATAGTGCTTCGATATAAGAAATTTATTTTTTGCTCTTTTATTTTGTTTTCAAAAACTCTAAATAAGTGATAACACTTTTGGGATCGTATGCGCGATACGATTGATTGATTCTCGAGAATCATGTTCGTAGCGCTAAGAAAAAATAGGTTTATCACAACACGTGATAATTTTTATACAGGAAAACAAAAATAATAATAATTTAAAAAATATAAAATAAATTATAAACAAACAGAAAAAAACAGAGAGGAAGGCAACTAACATATATGCGAGATCATCAAAATATATACTTATTTTGAATGTTTTTAAATCCCCTAATCATCACTTGATTCAAAGTGCAAGAAACGCGTCGAAATAAAACAAACAAAAGTCCTTTTCATAATTTCAAAGCTTTTCAAATTCAAAAAAAATTATAATAATAATAATAATACCGGTAACGTAATGATGAAAAGAAGAAAAACGGTTTTTTCTTCATTTCATTTTATCAATTATTATGTCAATAATAAAGACTAAAACAAACAAAAATAATGACTGTTACAATGAATTTTGGTCTCAATTTTCTTCTACTAAATTACAAATATATATATATTCATTTATATAATTAACCTATCAATTCAAGTATTACTAAAAATAAATAATTTAATAGAAACTACTGTTTTATTATTACTCCCAATTAACGAAAAATTTCTTTCATCGCCAGTAAAGCAAATAAAAAAATCTCAAGAAATTTATTTCACTCTTTTTTTCCGATTTTCCTCTCTATTTTTCTCGAATCGATCATTGAATATTTTCGGACACGAATTTAGCAAAATATACAAAGTTATTACTAAAATATATATAAAAAATTAATATATACACACAGAACACTTGTACAAAAAAACAACAAATGGTTTCTCGTTTTTTTTCGCGACACAATTATTAATACAGTAAATCATTCGCTCGTAACACAAAATATTTTGCTCTTTCCTTTTATCACTTTTGACACAAAAATGTTTTACCAAAAATTAATTTCAAAACACGATCATTAAAATTTTTATTTTTGTTAGTTTTGCTATCATCTAATCTATTATTCATTGATAATATAAGTAATAATTTTCTGTTTGGAACCGCTATCGCTCTGTCTTATATCTCTCTCTTACTCTATTGATAAGATTAAAATTTTCAGTATTTAATAAATACTAAAAAACAGAAAAAGTGTGGAAAAATATTTATATAGCGAACTTTGAAAAATTATTATTACTATTTGCAAATTTCTATCTAAGTATATAATATTAAAACGTTTATATATAAATATTGATTAACACTTTGCTTTGTTAAACATTTAGCACTGAATGAAAAGGAAAAAAGTTTTATTACAAAATACTTTATATCGTTAACCACCCATTTTAGTGTTTTTGTTTGCTTTTTGCTCTCTTTCTCTGTCTCGAAAAACAGCGACATTTGTTTTTTACAGTGTATTATTGTAGCAATTATTCTCAACGTATATATATGTATGTGTGTGTCAATGGAAAAAGAGATAAGGATTTTAATTATTTCTAAACTACTACTAATATATGCTAATTTCTAATAATATCTACTATTATTACAGGTCATTCAAATCTAGAAATGGTTTTATAATGAAATCGCGAGAAAATACGTTCAAAAGTGCAAAAATCTAAATTTTTCATTTGTTTCGTTCAAAAAAAAGAAATCATTATTATGATCACTATGTATAATATGTATAAATATATATATATAATACGTATTTATAATCAAAATCATAGTTTCTTTGCTTTACTTGTCTTATGGTAATGATTTGCGATTCAAGTATTGATTCATATTTTTGCTAAACGTATTGATGAGATGCTAACGAAATTGATTACAAACGATCAGAAATATACATCACTGGTATTCGTAAATCATATCATAATTTATATAAAATATTAAACTTTCCTCATTTAGTTACGGATAGAAATTTTGGTTAAATATAATCAAATTGGGTTTTCGGTTTCGCTCTTCCCTTTCTCTTCACAGATGTATGCCATTTAGTAGTCATGCGGATGTCTGTCGTTGCTTTAATGCCTGCGAAAACCGAATTAATTGCGTTAAAACGAGATATTAAACCATAAAAATATCGATCGAAAATTCGAATACCTTATCGATACAATCTAAATCGGATTTAATCTGCGATTGCAGTTGCATTAATTGATTGGCAGACATATTACTTATATCTCCTATACGTTGAATATTATTCGTGGCTTGGAATGCATTATCGCTTGTTTTCACTAATTCTAATTCCTTTTGAACCGATGATAACCTATTGAGTGCCTGAAAAGTAGTAAACATTAGAGATTTTGTAAACAAATCCACATTAACTACAAATTAAAAATAATCAAAGAAAATAGAAATAATGAGCTCTAAAAAACTGCAATATGATTATAGCATATAATTTTTTCCTTGTTGTTAATTATTGATTGCCAATGAAAATTTCTATCAATAGTTTTATCTTTTAGGGTTAGATTTGAACAGAAAAGCATAATGAACTCATAGCTTAAACACGCGCTAACCGTTCACAAAGTAGTATAGAACTATTGAGACACTTGTTGTAAGCGTTTAGTATTAAATTAATTTTATAATAATTTGGATTAATTGATAAAATTTTCCAAAATATAAATTAAGAATAAGTTATCAAAAAAGTTTATAATTAATTAATTTGTTGAAATAAGAGTTAAGATTATAAAAGAGAAATCAAAGATTTGTTATAATATTGTGAATTACTTCGTCTCTTTGCGATTCAGCTAACTTTTCTTTTCTCGACACTTCTTCGACTTCTCTCTTCCATAACTAAAAATCGAAATATAAATTTTTTTTGGTGATAAAACCGAAACAAAAAATAAAACAAAAAACAAATAAAACACAAATAATTTTGTATGACAACAAGAAAATCATACATTCATGGCTTGTGCTAATTTTTCTTCGTAGTTGGCGAGCGTTGCCTTATGCAGCGAATTCTCTTCTCTGAGTCTCTGCACTTCCATCATCGACGCCACGATTGTGTTCGCGTTACCCTGAGATGACGGCGACATATTATTAGCGCCACCGGTGGCAAAATCGTATATCGAAGACTGGCCGACAGAGTTCATGCGATGAGTAAATGGCGAAACACCGAACGCGTTACTACTGCCGTGACCGCCGCCTAAAGACGACGTCAATGGCGACGCACCCACTGGTGGCGACGAGAGATTACCGATATTCGCGTTACCGCGAGAGTCATTCGTATTGCCTAAACGTGCTCCTAAACCAACAAATTAATCATAATTATTATTTTATTCATTATCCATTATCATTAATGGTTATTTTTGTATTATTTTTGTATTAACTGAATTTCAAGTTAATGCCAGTTTTTCTCTATTAAAAAATCTCACTTAGAAGTTATTCTATACATTAAAGTTTGTTTATACTACAAATAAACGTTTATTAAAAGATTAGTTTGATGCCAGACAACGCGATTATTAATTCGATAAAATTGTGTACTGAATTGTATAAAACCGAAATCAGTGCTAAAAAACGTCTAAGTTTTTTCTATTCATAAAAAATCAATACAATATTAAAAGTATATTTTGTTCTAAACATCTAACTCTTTAAACAAAAAAAAATTTATTCGAGTGCCAAGAATTTCTATTTACCGAAATCTGGGTCAAGTTTAAAGTAAAACTTTTGCACAGAATTTATAAAATTATTTAAACTAAAACTTAATGCCTTAAACTTAGTTTATTTATATTGTTTTAAGATATTAAACATAACTCGACGTTAAATATGCTAAAATAACAAAAACTTACAAATACCTTACACAATATGGCATCAAATTAATACTTAAAATCCACTTTAAAATATAAAATATTTTAATGGAATAGTAAACAAAAAAATTAATTACATGCAAATAAATCTTAATTCAAATAGAAAATCGAAAAAAAAATTTAAAAAAAAGTATTAAAACATCAGTTACTCATTGATGAATGAATACGAATAATTTTCAATGAAAACTTTCCCAATTCAGTAAAAATACGGCACACAACTGTTCAAACTCAATCAACGCGAGCCTCAAATGAAAAGTCAACAAAAACTTGAGTTATTCCGTATTTTTAAGTGCGCAAAAAATTGTGCTAAAAATAGTGAAACACTGTTCATGTGTTGACAAAATAATTACGGCTACATTATATGCTATTAAGATAAAAATAATAAAACAAACAATGATATAACAAAACAATCTCCAAATAATGCTAATAAACTGTTCCACTGTTTTGTTACACACAACTGAATTGAACTATCAAAACGAATACCCAAAAAATACGCATTGAATGCTAATCGGTTTATTAAATTACGTGTTAAACAAATAACCAAAACTATAAACAAAATTTTCTTTTTTTATTTAGAAGTCTAATAATAATATTCTGGTTTCCATTCATAACTATTCAACGCGTTTCGAGAAGAGAATCGAAAAACGCTATTAAACGCTTTAATTTATCGGGTAATATAGAAAAGGAAAAATCCTTGAGTTTTTTTTTATAGATTTAGATAAAAAAATTAACAATAAATAAATAAAACTCTAAATAGAAAAACGGGTAACGAACACACTATAATATGCTTACTGTTTGAAGGAAAGTTTAACGTTTAAAGTTCTCGCTCTCAACAGATAACTACATCTGTATTACAGTAATAGCCTTTAAATCTAATAATTACAGAAGATTAGTGAACACATAAAATCTTTTTTTATTAAAATATAACCCAATAAGTTAACTATTCGGTAAACTTTAATAAAATTTTAATAGCATAGTATATAAAACGTGTTCGAAATGACCGTTTATAATACTTTAGAAGTTTATTAAAAAAAGGGGTAAAAACTTTTATAAACTTATCTAAAGTACAGTACTGTATACAAACAAACGCATGAAAACGTAAAAATTACTTCGTAATTGATTTCGATATGCGTAGTAAATAAACAGAAATATTGATATAAATATAGAAAAGAGATAAAAATATAAATCCATAAACTCTAGAACAGTCATAGACAACAACAACAACACATACCAGGAATATTGACGGGAGCTGTTGATCCCAACAACGAACTTCTGTGTAACACAGAGTTAACCGCATTCATCGCGCTATTATTGTCGTGATTGTCGCCGCCGCCCACCGAAAACTCTTTATCTAAACTGGCTTCCATGTTAATATCGTCTAAATTGAGATCATCGAGTGTCTGATTTAACACCGCGTCTATAGAGTCGGCGTTTACGTTATAAAACGCGTTGAAATTGGTTGAACCGCTATTAGAGCCCAAATTGAACAGTGGAGACGATGTGCCGCCAAACAGTGATGAGGCGTTGTTCTTAAGCGGACCGTTCTTTTCTAAATACGATGGGAATAAGCTATCACTATTGGCTGTGGAGGTCGAGTAACTTCGCGGTCTAGCAATTGGTCCCAAACCACCAGAGGTTGGTATTTCTCGATGGGAGAGTTGTGGCGGCGGTTGAGGTGCCGACAGGTCGAAGCCGGACACGTAGTGCTCGGGTAACGATGACGCGATTGATTGCTGCGATTGATTCGATCGCGTCTGATGCGCGAGTGATATTGATTGTGACTGCGGATTTGACATCGAGTTATTACGCGATATCATCACCGGTGACGTCGTTTGGTTACAGTTACTCGGAGGTAATACGTTCGACACCAGCTGCGACAGGTCTGTGGACGCGTCCATTGATAATTCACGCGCCGCTGATATCTCTTCTATTGAAAAACAAAAATAATTGCCTTATTTTTCTAAAAATAAAAGGTAAGGTGACTTTTTTTTACAAAAAAAATGACATTACTTTTCGTGGAATGTATTGGTATTTTTAGTACATATGACTGTATAGCTGTATAGTTTTATAATTACTGTTTAAGGATCTATTTTTTTATGTCTCAGCGCAAGTTAGTTTAGTTTTAAACTTTACTCTTAAAGCCTTTGTATACAAATAAAAAATGTTAAGGTGAAGCAAAAAATAACACACGTAGAAAAAGCGATTTACGTGCGCTCTCTCTATCTCTCTCTACACGATTGCTCTCTCACTTGTCGACAGTAAACTTAACAAAAATCCCGTTTTTAAGTTTTCAAGGAGAAATAAAAATGTCAAGTTCTTTAAAATATTCTTAGAAAATAAACTGAATTTTTAAGTGAGTGGTTGTTTCGCAATTTCGCAATATTCGAAAACATGAAACTGAATTAGATTTGCATTTTTTGCGAAAAATTGATTCCGTCGTCAAACAGAAAAATTAACAATAATAAGAAACAAAAGGAAAAAAGTTACAAAACACTGAACAAGTGACAGATAACAGAAAATTTTTTAAAGGGTTATCTATCCTAACAATAAATTACTTATACATTGTATAAATAGTTTTGGTTGGCTTTTCAAAAAAAACAAGTTCACCTCTAATTCTAAAAGAAAGTTGTAGACAAAATTGGTATACAGTATAACAGTACACAGCAAACTCACTCCTCTTTACGTCAATAAATAATAATAATATGAAAACCTACAATCACTATACAGCTATAATAATACGGTAGAAAAGATTCAATTTTTCATTAGTCACTCTTTAAGAAACTGCGAAAATAAGTGACAGTACAGTAATATTTTTGAATATAGTATTGTAAATAGATTTTGTTTACATTCATTCATTCCATCGCGCATTTCGATAGCAAACTTCCACTCTAGACTTAACTTATTAGTATATTTACTATTAGAGCAATGAGTTTATCAATGATTTTGCCAAATCCGTACCAAAAGTTCAAATACAGTATTTTAGATTAAAATTTATTAATACTTTCAATGTGCAATTTAAAGAACTAACACATATAAGTCACATTTCGACAGTATTGCTCGAATTTTATTCAAATCAGAAACGAGTCAAGTTTTCGTTAATTTTTTTCAATAGAATAAATGGTGAAATTAATTTTATTAATTGAAACTCAAGGGAACGTCAATTTAAAGAACATTTTCTTATGACCTTATTTTCTAAAAATCACATTCACTCACTCACTCAATCACACCTTTTTATTTTACTTTTAGTTAATTATTTTAAAAAACTTCCCAAAACTAATCTTAAAGTTCAAAAGTCTATTTTGACAAAGAACGTCGAAACGAGTGTTTTAGTAAAAATTGATTTCAAATAAACTAAACAAATATACGTAACAGCCCTTATTTTTTGCGATATATAAGGTTTGCGACATAAAATTTTGCATTTATATTTTATTAATTGTACAAAAACTAATAATTTTTAAAATTAAACTTTAATAAGAAATGTGTGCATATATACTTTAATAATATTCGTCCAAAAAAGTAGATGTCTAATATCTTTCCTTTAAAAGAAATTTAATTTTAAAAAGTTGAGGCAGACTTTTTAATATGAGTTCTATACTTTATACATTGAACTTTGACCTCATTTATTCAAAATTTATTATTTTTCACCATTTCATACCGATTTTTAAGGGTGTTAAAAATTTTTAATCTTAATATAATTATGTGGAATTGTAAATAATAAAACGCTAGTTCGATTATGTAAATCTTTTGTTCAACATAAAATTCTAACTTATAGATTTTAAACTCGAATTTTTTCTGAAAATTTTATAGATTTATCACCATTTTAATGAAAATTAAAAATGTTTTGTTTGTGGTTTTTGTTGTTTTTCTGAGCGATAGAGGGTATTATACTATTACTGAACACAAATATAAACTAATTTTTATTGGTCATTCCTTTAAAACTACATAATTTTAACTTTAAATATTTAGTGTTTTGTGCAAAATTTTATGTCGCAAACCGAACTGTACAGTATATAAAATACAGTATTTGTTTAGTGAGAGAATGATCGTTTATGGGTTATCAAAAATTTAAAATACGCGTTTACGGGTAATTTCGGACAATTAAAATAAAAGAATATTTTTCAATTTATGTTTTATTTAATAATAACTTAATTTGTTAAGTGTTTATTCGATATATCCCATAAAATTTATAGTTCTAATCATAGTTACACAAGGTCTGAACCTCTAGGGGGGGTCAGATTCTGGAATTCTCAATTTTTAGAGGGGGGTCAAAAACTCATCGGTTTTGATGCACAATTTTTAACATTTGACCAAAAATGTTTCAAAATTTTCAATTTTTTCTCGTCATTGAATTTTCCCAATTTTGGGTGGGGGGGGTGGTCGGATTTTCGAAATTTCTAGGGGGGGTCAACCCTGGGCAAGCACCCCCCTTGTGTAACTATGGTTCTAAGGTAACATTTTTTATGGGAGATATCGAATAAACACTTAACTAATTAAGTTATTAATAATAACTTATTAAGGCAGCGAAAATCGTTTGAAAAAAGGGTACAAAATCATTTAATATTCGTTAGAAATAAATGAGCAAATCGTGAAAAAAATCGTTTGAAAACATTTACCAAAAATACAACCATTTACATAATCTGGTGTAGGGTTTAATTTAAATAATTTCCATAATTTTTGAATAAATTAAGACTCAACAGATTTAAATGTCAACATTTTGATTTTCGTAATCTAAATTTTTTTTAGCAAAAAGGTTTTTCATTTAATTTTTCCAAATTTACCTCAGAAACACGCCCCCCGAAAAACTTGTCGGATTTAAAAAATAATTTATTTATTTTTATTAATTTAATGGCAGTTTTTTAATAAAACAACAATAGTTTAAAATAAAATAAAATCGTTAGAAACGAAAATTAAACTTAGTTTTTTAAGTTATATTAGTTATAAATCACATATAAATTTTATTCCCATAAATTTTCGATTCGTTTTAAAGAATCGTTAATTAACGATTTTTGCCGCCGTAGTTATTAAATAAAACATTAATTAAAAAATATTCTTTTATTTTTATAGTCCGAAATTACCCGTAAACGCGAATTTTAAATTTTATCTCATATTTTAGCTAATTTTTTGGTAAAAATTTATAGTTTTAAGGTAACATATTTTTACCAAAAAAATTAGCTAAAATATATAATAAAATAAAAAAATTTAAATTTTTCTACCGATTTTAAATATTTTTTTACGAATTTAGGAAGATTATTGTATATGTAAAATGAAATAGAAAATTCTAAAAAACATGCAAAAAATTCCTAATTAAGATTTGTTGAACTCCGTTCACCTATAATTTTGTATTATTTTCTATAAAAACTTAAAACCTTAATTTCTTTAGTTTAGTTTAATGTAGATTTTCACTATTATATCTTTTTATATTACGAGAAAAGTTTTTAAGAAATGTTTTTAAAAAATTTTAGGGTTAGGTTAACTTAAACTCAATATTTCATTATACAGTATTTAAACATAAAATTTCTAACGAACTTTTTTTACCGAACTTGTCATTAGTTTTCCCAACGATTTTCAATTCCCTAGTTATCAGAAATGGGCTGCAATCATATAACCATAATGAAAGAACGCGAGTTTATTCTTAGTATACGGTATTAATGAATCAGTATAAACAATTTTTTGCTATTATTTGTTTAATACTGAATATACTACAGCATATGTCTGGTTATTATTAATTAAAGGTGTTAATGGTTTGAATTCTCTCAAACCGAACCAAAAAGCAAAGCTTTATTCTGATGTACTGTACTATATAATATAATCTGAACTTTAATCTTCGAGTCCGAGCTTTAAATAAATAAAACTTCGTTAAGGGGTTTTGATAAAAAAAACTCAATGCCCGAAAATTGTTGTTATTCTCAATATTAGAAATAAACAAAATTTTAATAATTCAATCAATATAATAATCTAGAATTCTATTTAATTTAATTCATATTTCAAATTGATAGCCATAAAAATATTATTTTTTAATGAAGCAAAATCGAGCAGTATCTGGATTTTATCGGGCTCGGGCTTACATCAGGCTCGCGCCTTAAATTTTTTCCGATTTGAAAGTATAATCTGAACGTTGATATCATTCAAACCAAACCATTCAATCATGCCTTTAAATTTTTATATTACCGTTACTTTAAATTATTTTCAAAATAGAATTTTTCAAAGTTTCTAATCTAAATTCTTTTTTAATCATTTAAATTTCCCTAATTATAGCATATTTAAAAAATCATTAAACTTTAATAAAAATAAAATTTTGGTTATAAGAAAAAACAAGTCTGAAATAGTTTAATGGTAATTTTTAATAGTGAACCAAACTAAAAAAATATCAAATTCCAAACGTTTTTTTTAAATGATAGACTATTTGGAAAATTTTTCTAAAGATATTGAGTATTAAATTACCGAACTTTTCTTAAAACAAACAATATACTGTATACAATGTTTATAAGCTCATGGGATAATTTTAGTAGAATTAAATCATTCATATAAATATAATATGATACTATAATATAAAGTTAGCAAAGATTAATAATTTTTGTCTTAACATTCTCTGTATATTTTAATCTTAATCTTTGATTCGAAATAGTTAATACCGGTAGTTATGAATAAGAAAATGAATTTGATTTTGAGTATTTAGATTCAGACTATCGGACTAGAGATAGAAATTGAGAAAATAGACTTAAAATTAGTGGAGTTGGAGTTGGAAGAAGAAGTTAGTTGTGGAATGGAAATTTTATTTTCCACATAAATTTTTCCATAAAATATTGCACATTTATTGTATAATTGTTTACATTACGGTAATAATGTTTTACATTTATAATAATACACAAGCAAAAAATTAGTGTTGGAGTTGGAATGAGGCTCTTGTGGAGCTAATTGGAGTTAGAGTATAAAATTAAATTTTAAGTGAAGTTGGACTGGAGTTAGAGTCAGTTTTATAATTTTTGTTGGAGTCGTTGTGATTTTTATTATAATTTTTACAACCAAAATACATATTTTAATGCCCTGAATATAAGCCTCGACACGTTCTCAGAAAAGTCATGTAAATTACTTTTTAAAAAAATTAATGTTAAATTTAAAAATTTTAAAATTCAATAAATCGAGTAGAATAAAATTTTAAAATCATAATATATTTCAAAGAAATAGGAGAAATGGATTACCCAAACTAAAACCATCCTAATATTATTTGTTTCTAAAGTGTCCCAAAGTATAATTAAAATAATAAACTTTAATCAACAGGTTTTTAGTAGTTTGAATAAATTATCGCAAAAATACATTTTTACAATTTCACAAATGCTTTTTAAAAAAACTGTATAAAGATTAAATAAAAAAAATTGTTAATTACGGTAATTAAAATCAACGCTAATATTTTAAAGAGATTAGAGAAATATTTTATCGATTGGCAAATGGATTTTTTTAATTTCGATAAAACTTCAAAAACGATTTTTTTTCTAAGAAAAAAGTAAACGAAAACAAACAAACGAGAAAATTCAGTTAAGAAGCGCTCATGCTATTGTGCCAATGCTTAATGAAAATTTATAATTAAAAATAAACAAAGAGCTTTCACTTAATGTAAACAAAAAATCAGTTTAACTAAAATAAAAATCTGTTAAGCCTGCGCTTCGTTCAAAATCTTAAGCTATTGCACTAAATTATCAGTGCAATCGCGCCATCATTTAACAAAAACAAAGAATGGAAGTTTGAATATAAATAAGTGCAACTCAAATAGAAATGAAAATCAAAGTTCATTAATATAGATTAATTTCCCATTAATATAGATTAATGTTTTTGCGATTTTACGTAAATAGTACATGAAAACGTGCATTACTAAGAATTGTATTTAAAAAAACTCCATTCACCATACATATACTGAAATAATTACCAAAAAAAATTAAAATAAAACTAGAGCAACAGACAGGCAAACAGACAGGCAAACAGCCAGACATACAAACATAATCTCACGAACAATCAATTTAATTAATTGCTATTATTATAATTATATATTCTATAATATATAATAAAGATCTAATTTTACCAATACTGTAACAGTACAGTACTGTATTAAGAAGTATTACCAAGTTTACTGACACATACTGTCTGCGTGTTATGCTAAATACGCGAAACGATATCATTAACCGCTAACGAACCAAAATAAATTTATATGTATATTAAAATCTAATTAAAGGGAAACGCATTCCGTTTATCATTTACACGTTCTCTCACGAAACAACACACACACAAACACACAATTAATTTAAATAACTGAAGCGAATACGAATTTCCTTAATTAATATTTGTTATGATTAATATTATTAACGGGAGTTTTAATAAAGATATGCGTATCTCTAGTCGAAAACCTAAAAACTATATTATTAAAAAAACATTTATAATTAACTTATTAATTGGTAAATCTCTAATTAGTTAAGCCAAGTGTCAAAACTTGACAAAATTAATCGCATTTTTTCAAAACACACCGTAATTACAATCAGAAATAACAAGAAAAAGCGATAATTAAATGAAATAATAATCGTTGTATGCGTTGAAAAGAAAATAAGCCGATTTACAACTCAATCGAAAAGCGTCACAAAAAAATATATCACGAAGTATTTAATTTAAAAAATTCTAAACATCTAAACGTAAATTCTAATTAATTGATTTGATAAAAATGATAATAATAATGTAATAAATGATACCATTAGTCTCTACGTGAGCAAACGCGCAAAATGGTCCCCGCGGGCAATACCCTGTCTGCTGGATATCATTACATTTGGTTGACTTGTATATCTCCGGATGAAATTGTTGTTCGGTGCGCGTATGACAGTATGGGCACTGGTCGTTGCTCTCGCAATTCGCAGGATCGCCCCACTCGTCGCCCTGTTTCACGTTTGGACACGGCGTTGACCTGTATTTGTACTTCTTTGGTGATCGACGGCGATCTTTATTATTATGAAACTGAGGGCACGCGTATCTATCGAACGAGAAACGTACGCAAATTGTGACCGTTTAGCTCATAAAACCTGCGTAATTAGTGGATTACCCCTGTCTGCAGAGTCGCGGTGGCCTTTTGCACACTTCAGTCTTGTAATTCGCTAATACGTAAGCGGTGTCCTGCCATCGCGGGTCTTCGTTCAAAGCGTTTCGTTCCTTATCCAGAGAATTGGGCACTGAATTGCTATTACACATATTCATTAAAGCGTTCGACGAGTTGGACAAGCAATTGAAATCGTTATTATCAACGCTACTCAACATCTGATTTTGTCCGCTTTCCATGGCTTGCAGTTCGCGAATGTCGTACACGGGGTTCCGCAAGTCGTGCAGTCCGTGCGCGAACGCGCAATGCGGCCCATTCTTCACGCAATACCCGCGTGTGTCCGTGTCGTACACGCAAATCCCGGTCTTGTAGTATCTGAGGTGATATCTGCGTTCGGTGTCGCCAGCGGTCCGATGCAGGTATTGGCAGTCGTCTCCGTCGGGACACACGCCCGTCGTTTCGTCGTATTTCGTGCAATACACGTCTGGCGAGTAATTGAAAGTTCCGTCGCGTTTCCGTATTGGTCTGCGTCGTCGTTGGTTGCAAAAGTGCCAGTAGAAGCACGTGAATGGCTTGTGTTGCGTGCACTTGTGCTGCAGAAACAGCGGACACTGTTCGCAACGAAATTCTTTCAAATACCTGTACGCGAGATAAACGAAACGGGAAAACAAAATATGTTTAGAATATATTCAATGCACAATTATTTGTATGGAAATGAAAAAAAGTTTTGCCACACATTAAAATAAGGCTATTATTGATGCCAATAAACTTTTTTGACACAACTATGTAACAAACTGTTGGCGAATAACTATTTTAAACTAATAATTTTTCGTTGATTTATGCCACTATTAACGTATAAACGGCTAACAAATGGGTAACAATAGTCGTATAACTGATGATCGCTCGCAGTTTTGCGCGTTTTGTTTCGGGAAAATCGTTTTCCACACACAAAAAAAAATTTCCGCACAAAAATCGGCGATAAAAATCGTGTCAACCGTTTATTGACATGGGATTCGGTGGCGAATCGCACCCGAAAATACTGGCAACGGTTGGTGGCATCACTTACTGGTAGTGTAACGGCTTCTCTGTTTGTGTGGTTAATTGTTGCTGCGTTTGAATCAGTTTCGCGTCTGTAGTGGCGGGCATTTTGTTGTTTGTGTTGTTGTTTTCTATATAACACAGCATAACATGAATCGATTGCTAGCGAACGATAGCACACTAAACAAGCGTTTTACGTAACCATACGATTATCGATAGTTATGCGTCGTTACGTTGCGTGAAGTGAGTCCACCATCGATTCCCACCGTTTTTTCTGTACGTTTCTATTATTAAACAGTTGTTTATGAGGAAAGCCAATCGCTTTCGTTCACTACAGTTCTCTCTCACACACAGTGTCACACTCCCTCACGCACTCGTCATCAGTACGTTTAAAGTTTAAACAAACATTTGAATCGTTACGCAATCGATGGCAGTGCCATCTGTTGACTCGACTTCTTTAGTGCAGTTTCTTTGTTTGCAGCTTTAGAGATGACGCTACGATTTATTTGATTAACGATAGCGTTAAGACTCTAGAGATATATATTACAGACTCGCTTACGTTAATCACTATGAGTGACAGCTAATTTTTTATATTTATTAAATTATTTTTTAGTAAAATGGTTTACTAAACCGTTTTTCAACAAAAATTTCAAAATGAGTTTTCTATGAAATTTTTTATTTTCTCTATGAGCTCTAAATGTAGTAAATAAATGTTGTTTAGCGTATGTGAATCAGACTGTGATTATAAGCATACAGTATCTGTTTGTGAGAGTATGGATGGCGACTGTTATACAAAAAGATATGTTAAGTAACGATTACGTAACTGAAAAAGTTTAGCACATAGTGTATGAAAGGCGCCATACAGACGCTAACAATCATCAACTCTATGATTATAAGCGCATACATAGTGTAAATGTATACTGAATGTATTCGCGATACGATTGGGTTACTCCTTGGAGAGCGAGTGAGGAAGAGAGCGGAATATCGAAAGTCAAACAGTGACAGCAGTGGTAACGAACGGCACACAACTGTTTTTGCAGCCATACAACACATATGACTACTACAACAGCTTTGTCTCCGCGAAGTGTGCTATTGTTGTAGTAGTAGTGGTATTACGGTATTCGTAGTAATACTAGCTCTAGTAAAATAAAAAGTAATTGAGGTGTGAAGTCACACAAATGCGATGAAAGCGATTGCGATGTGTGCACACAACTGTATGTAACTGATCGGCTTTTCTCGCATCGCATCTCAAACAAATCACTACAATCGTTACTGTCTCTGATTCCAACTCAACCAAAATTATACAGAAAATCGTATAATTCTCAAAAATATTAACTGTATTTATAGTTTTGTTGTGTGTGCTAACAGACCATCGAAACAAAACCTAAACCTAAACCCAAAAGCTGGTGGAACCACAGCCAAACACGGCCTGTATCTTAGCTGGACTTCGAGCCGCGTGGAGAAGCAGTTCAAGCTCTACATCGTCAGGAATGTCAGCGGAAGTGAGTTTTACGAAGAGAGCGGCGGCAGAGCTATCGCGATGCTTCAATGGCATCAGTGTTACGCGACAGAGCAAAAATAAATCTCCAGCCACATCGTCGTCGTCGAAGGATCAAGTGATCATTAAACCACTGATCAGCGAAACCACGAAATTGATTAACTGTAATCATAAATCGTGCGCTAATATTAATAAGACGGCAGTGACAACAGTGTCTAAGAACTGTGCGTGCAGTAACGATAATAAGCCGTTATTGTCTGCATCGCCGGCTGGCACTCCCGTGCGTCGAGCGTCACGCGCCGGTCAGACACCACCACAAGCGCCTCCTAAGACTTGGAGGGCACGACGAAAAAATTATTTGCTTAGTGTTGATAAAGCGAAATATTTAGATGAATTGTGGACATTGGACGCCAAGTTTTTATTTAGATTTTTTCATTATTTTACTCCACTAGAGAGGTGTATACTCGTTCAGGTAATCATATGTTTTATAAATTATTTGATAACATTATGAAAATGGTTTTTCATCTATCGATACGAAATGATGATACCTTTATCAATAAATCAAAATAACTAATAACGGATAATAGAATAGAGGCGTCACTGAAAAGACACTTTCCTACATAGCGTTTTAGTTATCGAGTTTTTAGCTAATTATTCCGTTTTAAAAATAGAATGATTATTAAATAGGATTTAAGATATATGAAAATCAGCTTTAAAATCTAAAATTCTCATTTAATTATTTCCAAGTTTTAACACCCAATTTATGTTTTGAAACTATTTTAATTTGTACATTGAAAACATTTATTTCTAAAAACCTTTTTGTTATTATTTTGTTTAATAAAAAAATGTTTGCCGCGAACACACAATTAGTTATAAAACAAAACTAGTGCTCACTAAACCCACCAACGATTTGTACCGATTATTAATGATTGTAAACGCTTTCGAAAGGTTTGTAAGAAATGGAAAGAAGTGATGTACAAATGGACGCGTTTCTGGTCCGGATTGACGCCAGTGATTCACTGCAACGAATTGCGTCATTGCGAACACTCGCTAACATCGCTATCATCGTTGAATAATGAAGATTTATCGCTGCCATTATCATTGTGTTCCTCTTCGGCAGTCATTGACGAAATAAAAGCCAATTTGTATAATAGTATAGACATTCGATGCTTCGACTCGATCTGTTTGTTTGGCGCTACTGATGGCGATATCATTGAATTTGCATCAAAAGTGCCGCCCAGTGTTCTTAAACGGTTCACTAGTGGCTCATTAAGAAACGCATCCGTTAGTGACAAGGGATTAGAGATATTTTTGACTGCTTTGGCACAGTCTATCGTCAAATTGGAACTTTCCGGTAACTTTTATTATTATTTTTAATGATATTCGCATTTTTATTGAATCATATTTTTGTGCTTACGAGGAAGTAGTCCCAACTGTCTTAAGCCGAATTTTTTGAAACTACTTTTATTTAGAAGAGGACAGTGACAGATGTGTATTGCAAAAAGAAATTTCGGCAAAGGATAGAAAGGAGGCTTGTGGAGGGTTTTTAAAGATGCGGTTGCTATTGACTTCAATGCATTGCAATGTACTGCTCTGAAACAGTTCATAACGC
>JAQGAW010000345.1:0-32073 GCA_034698025.1 Phthiracarus crinitus
TCAATTTGTCAACTAAATCGGGCTCGGGCCGGGCCTAACTTCAAGCTTTCGGGCCTGAGTCGGGCTCGGGCCTGAAATTTTGATCAATTGGACACTCTATTGTGTATAGTTAATGTCATAGATCTCATATTTTCACTTAATGTAATCTCTTATTACTCATTTCTTACACATTATTACGCTATTTAGGAATACTAAACGTATGACTATCGTTTGACTTATTAGCAATAATTCCCTATTTAAGCGCTTACATACGTATTCACTTTAACAGTTACTTTCAATCAGTCAACACAGAAACTTACGTGCTTTCAATTAGACACAATCACACAATACTGTTCATATCACACTTCAAACAACGTGTTACACAAACACGCATTGTATTGTATTTTGTTAAGTATTATATTAAATCGTTATTAGTTATTGAAGTCATTGTCCTTTATTAGTATATCTTAACGTTTCTTTAAGCGCTTAAGATATTTGCAATCAGATATTTAAGGAATCGTCGGTACTGTGTCCAGTATCGCAACAATATAAAATCCAAATGAAACAATATATCCAAAAAAAACCAAATATAATAAACACCTTTCAAATGTAAAAATCCAACATAACCATTGAATAGCGTTCAACTCATATCTTACTATGATCTGAGTTAACATTCAAACTTTATAACCTTCTCATCCAATTGTCATAATTCCAGATTCAACTAATTATGCGATCCTATTATGTAATAACAAAAATATTTTAATTACATATAAGAATTAAAACATTGCTATATTTTGCAAGATTTTACTATTAAAATAATTTTTATACATAATATCTAAATCTTCAACCAATTGTTTATTACGATGAGATAAATAAAATGAATAGTATTTCGAATCGAAACCGTATTTTGAAACATGAAGTTGTTTTCTCAATTTTAAGATCGTTTTATTTGTTTCCGATAATAAATTCGCATTATATATAGTCTTATTTATAATGTAAACAAGTTTTCCATTTTTCATCTTAAATAATTAATAATTTCATTGTTTGACTGATTATTAAAGAATTCGTTTGCCATTACTTCTGTTTTATTATATTTGTTGAGATATAATTTAAAATGCAGTCCTTTAAGCGAAATTATTTGGAAATCTTTTCTGCTATAAAACTGGTCAAACGAATCGATCACATGATTTGGTGCGGGTTTTATGAAATATCCATATACAGAAAACACTAGACAACAATACCAAACTTGATAACAACCAAACGCCAACAATTAATCTTTTGGGTAAACTGTTATTTAAGTTTTTGTAAAAAACGCGGGAATGGGTTCTGATAACAAAACGCAACCATATCTCCAAATATTATTGAAATTGTTATTAAAGTTTTTCTCTACGATTGAGCTTATAAATGGTAATATTATAAACAGCCAGACATTAAGCTGAAAACTTCCAAAATAATTAAATATTTGCCATTCTTCTGGTTTTATCGCAAACACAATATGTTCGCCATATACTGTGCCGAGATTTCTGCTTAAATTTAAATTATTTTTATTTTACTGGTATTTGTTAATTTTTATTGTTGTTTTAAATCACTACAAGTATTAAATTTGATAGAACAAGTTATTGTATATAATACGGACTAGACTTGTAAATCATATGAATTTTCAGAACCCGACCCGACCCGAACCCGACAAGGTGTAACCCGACCCGACCCGAACCCGACACGATTGTATCCGAACCCGACCCGACCCGACAATTTTGTCGGGTACCCGACCCGAACCCGAAACCCGAAATAATTTTTCTGGTTTATATTGCAAATATTAACAAATATTTAAATATTTATAACTAAAAAGCTTAATAAATTAAAATTTAAAGTAGTATTACAACTTGTAATAACCATTTAGTTTATAAATTAAGTTTGATTCTTGATCATTGAATGTTTTTTATAACTCTTGCAAGAAAAGTCGGGTTAGCTCTAAAAATTTGAAAACCCGACCCGACCCGAACCCGAGAGAAAGGAACCCGACCCGACCCGAACCCGACAAACTTGTCGGGTACCCGACCCGAACCCGACATTTCGGGTACCCGATTACAAGTCTAGTAAGTAGTTAATAGTTAATAGTTAAGTTAGTACTTGTTTTTTAAAAAAGTTTTCGATTAAATCTGATGAATGTTTCACTAAAATTTAGGCTTAGATAAATGTTTAAATAAAGGTAAATTAATTTTAAGTTAAACTTAATGTAATTTTTAAAAGTTTTAAGTTCAATTAATAGCATTACGTTCACATGCAATAAATATTTTTATGCAAATTCTTTACTTATAAGCGACTTTTAATTTTTTGATTGGTAATTAAATTTTAAAACAGGTATGTATCAATTTATCCGTTTATTAGTGAAGGAAGTGTATGATCATATCATACGCGATGATAGAACTGACTAACTCTCGCCTGGGGGTGTAATGCACCTGAATCTCGTGCACAACTCATCATGCTAAAGCTCGGTTTATATGAGCTTTTTTGCCATCTCTACATTAAAGGCGTTGTCGACGATTTTGTACACATAAACTGAGTGCGGTGTGCACTATCAATGCAATGGATAAAATTTGGAAAATAAGACCAACCCCCATTTAGAAAATTCAAGGAAGAGAAAAATTTTAAAAAATTTAAAAAATTTACTAATGTACTAATTAATTCTAAAAAAATTAGCTGTTTAATCCACTGATTTGAATTTTGGGTTCAACTTTTCACGTAAAAAACAGTTGGGTCCTGTTTTAAAAAGGTTAAAACGCCAATAAAATTAGTTATTTGTATCAAAATTTTATATTATCGTTATCGGGTCTAAATATCATATTGATTTAGGAGTCTAATAAAAACTGTAAGTATTGTAGGAGAGCAGGAGAATATAGCAGAAAGAAAGAAATAAAGAGAGAATATATTATTATAATTTATTTCAGTAAAATAATAAAACTTATAAGTATCGGAACATTAAGTATCACAGAGTTGTCACCTTTTATGAACTATATTTTACATTTCAAAGTGATTTTGTTATATTATATTAATCATAAATATGTAAAATTAGTTTATAAGGCACTCCATATAAAGACAAGTTTTAAATTACGTTATAATATTTAAATGTCACACAAGCTTAATATTGAATTAATGAGCTATTTTTCTTTTAAAGCCTTCATTAAAGCATTTCTCAATTGTTTGTTTCCTTTTAATAAATTAATTCGCTTATCAATTTCAAAATAATTTTTCAAAATTTGTAATTCATTTAACAATTCTTCAAACAGTGGTCTAAAGACTGGGTTTTTATCCCAACATTTTCTCATTAAAACGTACAAAGCTTCCGGACAATTATCCGGTTTTGGTAATCTTTCTCCCTTTTTAATGAGCAACTCAGTCAAGTTAACCATTTTGTTTCCATAAGGTTCATCTCCGCGTGTCATTAACTCCCAAAGTAGAACACCAAATGACCAAACATCGGTTCTGCTATCAAATAGTTTGGCTTTTTTGTCGCTCAAATGTGCTTCGAAACATTCAATAGCCATCCATTTTAAAGGAAATGGACCCGATTTGTATGTTTTATAGTTTCCGGTTAAATAAATATCCCGAGATAACCCGAAATCGCCTATTTTAACCACAAAATTTTCGTCAAGCATGCAATTTCTTGCAGCTAAATCTATGTGAACGATTTTTTGCTGCGATAAATATACCATTCCTAGTAATAAAAGACTATACTTATTAATAATTATTTGTACAACTTTTCTATTCCTACTACAGTTTCTAAAGGGCCAACGATTTTAATGACTTTGGCGGGCCCCGACATAACATTTTCGGGCTTTATCGGGCTTAAATGTAGTGGGCTTTGGTCGGGTCGGGCTTTTTCATAGAAAAACATGAAGCCTGTAAATATTTTAATAGGAATAAATTATTTATATAAACCATATTTTATATACAAAACAATAAAGTTTAGTAAATAAAATTCGAATAATTATAAATGAATATTAGTGTGTGTTGAATAGAGATATATGTGGAAAAAATTGTATAGAAATTTAATTTAGATATGAGATTAGAATTATAAGATTTATACGAAGAAAATCGGGCCGTGTCGGGCTTTGTAAAAATAAATTTATTGGGCTTTTGTCGAGCTCGGACTTGACTTTGTCGGGCTTAGAACGGGCTACGGTCTTAAATTTTTCACTATTAGAAAGTCAAATTCATACCATTTGCTACTTGTAAGGCAAAGTATAATAATGTTTCGTTAGTAATTGATTTTTTATTACGAATATATGTCAGTATATCTCCATTTTCCATATATGGCGTCACAATTAATGGCTTATTTCCTTCACAGCTAAAACCAATAAGTTTTAATACGTTTTTATGATTAAAATCTTTCATTCGTAGTCCTTCGTCAATAAATCCCTTCTTGATTTCTTCATTAACCGTTACTAATTTAAATAATGATTTTCGGTTATTAAAATATTCTTACAGTTAATTATTTGAATATATTATTAATTTTAGCCCAAAGTTTCACTGATATTCTTGTTTTATGAAATCAACAGTAAGAACTATTTATTGAATATAAATTTTCATATTTTTTTTTTGTTAAATTTATATCTTAGTTTCATAGTTACAGCAAATAACGATTCATTTTATAAAGTTAACAAATGATTTTACCATAACCTGCTTTGCGCGTATAAGTTAACGAATCATTTTACATGCTTAACAATTCATTTTACCAGAACTTGTTTTAGATCGCTATGATATACTGAAAAATCAAACTTTAAGGCGGAATTACGGACAATGTTTATTTGAATATTGCAGTGAAACAAACATTTTGAATGTCCAGTCACAGAAAACGTGTTCCAGTAAAATGAAATGTTAAGCATGTAAAATGATTCGTTAACTTTTACGCGCAAAGCAGGTTATGGTAAAATCATTTGTTAACTTTATAAAATGAATCGTTATTTGCTGTATATTTATTTTAAAAGTACTAATATATTAATAATTAAAATGTTTAATATATAAGATGCTTATAAGATTATTATTTGAGGTTTAATAAACTCAAAATTCATATACAATTCTTTAAATTTCATACCAAAAGTTGATTATCGGGTTTTGGTTTAATTCGGGTTAAACTATAAGAAGTTTATTCAACCCCAACCGAACCGAGTAATGATAAATAGTAACCTGAACCGAACCGATAAGAAACCCGTCGGGTTAATCTTATATCAGAAAATCCGGTCTTACGTGTAAGCATGAAAGAGTTCTAATAGAAAAAGTGCATATGTACAGTATAGGCGGAGCGAACTTTAGATTTTCTCACACAAGTACAGTATTTTTTAAAAAATTCACAAACAATAATTTTTATTTCAACTAACTTTATTCATTTTAAAATTAATAAACAATATATTAAAATACATTAAAGCATTGTAATAATATTTTCACGTAATAATATTAATAATATTAATAATATTAATAATATTTACAAATACATGTAAATTACAGTTACATATAATATGGTTTATGCTATTATTATTTATTTTGCACATAAATAATTTTTAAATATATTAAAACCTTTTTTATGCCTCACTACTAATTAAATGCATTAATCTATTGATAATAACCGTAATAATAAACGAGAGATAAGTTTTGAAAATATATGGTCAGAATATAAATAAATTTAAAAATAATTATGATTTTTATTTTCCGTATTATATTCATTGTTTATTTAAAGATCTAATGATATTAAGATTAACATGTTTCCTCTCATTATACAAACAAGTCATTCAAGTGAATGCACAACAAAAGTAGAGTTTAATGCGTTTTCTTCACTTCTTTATATAATCATAAAAAACTGAGATTCCATATCTTATTTTTTTTACACAAACTGATACTGTATGTGTTTATAAAATTTTGTTTCTACCATTAAGTAACAAATTAATACAATGATGTCTGTATTTCTACGTAAATATTTAAGTTTAACGGTTTCATTAATTTTATTATGAGAACAATTATCGATATCTGTGTTCAACAGTGTGTCTAATTTCCTTGTTAGACATTCTAAAAAAATTAATGTAAATTAATTTTAAAAATCTTACACGTTTTACTAAAAAAAACTAAAAAACATGAGCTACAGTTGAATTCTGGAAATCAATTTTAGAATTACACTATTCGGCTCTAATGTGTTATTTTTAAAAAAGCATTCGCGATATAGGAATGACGTTTTGAAAACAAATATTGATGTCTTAACAGAAAACAACTTTATATCAAACTTGTACTTAAATACCCAATTAAGAAATTATCAACAAAAATTTATCAGAAAACTTATAAACGTAAACAAAGATATAAAAAATACTAAAGTTTAACTTGAAAATAAAAAAATAGACATCATATATCGAGTTTTATAAATGCTTTTTCTGAGTATGCTTTTACACGTTTCGGTCGTCAGTGAGAATTAGTGGCCCAATAGTGTTACAGATTTAAATAACTGCTTTAAAAAATTGAGTTTAAAAAAATATTTAAATAAACAATTATTGCGAATTCAGTATTCAGTTACTGTCATCACTTTCATTATTGTTATCATTGCTATTGACTTCATGATCACTGTCTGGGGGAACAGATTGTTGGGCATCATTAGCCGCTACACTGGCAGCGCATACGTAATCCAATTCTTTTTTCTCGTCAAACGTCACATCCATTTCCACTTTATATTCGTATTTCGCCAAATATCGCACATATTTTTCTGGCGGATTTTCATTGCTAACGGAAATCGAGCGGAGAGTCGTGTGTGAAACAGTGGTCGAAGGCATTTTGAATTCGACGTGAACGTAATTGTAAAATGTATCCGGTATTTGATCGAATGATGTGAATGGTAGACGAAGTATTAATAACTGCTGTGTATATGCGCCTATCAATTATTATTTATAACGAGTTAGTATACATTAAACGTAATTCGATTATTTTTATTATAGAAATTAGACATTTAAAATTCCAAACACGAATACTGTACTGGTTAACACTTAATAGATATATTTACAAACCCTGTCCTTCTTTTGGAAGTCTAGGAATTCTCCAAACAACCGAATGAAATGCGTGCTCGTATTTGGCTTGACCTGCAGTCACTTCTATAGGCTGTTGGTCGTGATTCTGTGACCCTAATAGACGCTCGATTCCCTGTAAAGTCAAACAAAACATTAACCAACTTTATAATTGTTCATTTTTAATGTCAATCTATTCTATTAGATTTTTTATACTTAAACAACAAAAAAATAATACAAAACTTGATTGCAATAATCATACTTTAATTTTTCCTGTTCTTCGATGCGCTGATTTAAGAGCACCGTAACGAAAGTGTTTCTCGTGTCTGAAAAAATATATCCAATACTCGGGAATATGGAACCGAATTTGTATATCTTCGCAGGGAATTTGGCCGTGTTTTCGAGATATACATCCAGGAACCAGTACTTCGCACTTGAGCTCAACTCTGCTTTTGGTCACATTCATGTGTGCGCTCACTTGTAATGGCAATTCCCTATTCCTCGGCGGTCTGATTCGGAATCGCATTAACTCGAAATGACACGCGTCTGGAGGTATTAATTTGATAATTCGCGTGCTATCGAAGTCTTCCTGTTGGACAACGCAGTGGAAATCCCATCTCTCTAAGCGTATCCACTCTTCGGTCACCACTGGAATGATGTCGTGACGTCCGACAACTTCTTTTCCCTGACGTGTCAAGTCATTGATTCCAACTTCGATTGTAGGCATTCCTGCAATTTAATAAATGTTATTTGCCATAAATATAAACTAATATTAAAATTGTCAAATGAAATGAATAGCTACCATTGACGAACGCGAGGAAGAATATTCTAACTCTAGCCAACTGTTTAGTGATAGTTCCCATTTTGTTTTGCTCGACATAGAGCTCGTCTTGAACCGTGCACTGAATCTCTTCGGTTTTATATTGAAGCGCTCGATCCCTGTGAATACTCACTCGAAATAATGATTCTTCCACCACGTGTTGCAACTCTTTTAAATCGTTATAATTAAGTGATCCTAACTTTAATAGTTCGCTAACTTGTGGCGCGTGTTCTAAAGGCATGCCTAACTTAGCGATTTGACCCATCGATGTGAACTGACCCTGCATTACCTGCGCATACAATCATTAATTATTAAATATTAATTATTCATTTCAATCAAAAACCAATTTGAGATGACCTTTGCTATCTGTCCGGGACGCACACCAACCCTCTCTCGATAGAAGATATATTGCAATTTTATAGTGAATATTTTCCCGAACTGATCGTATATTTGCGTAGAGATGTCCGATAATGAGTACGACGCCTGTAGCGGTGTTTCTTGGAATGGATTGTTATCCTCTTTTTTATTGAATAACTGGAAAACGCAAGTATCGGTCAAAAATTTTACGTAAATTTTCTTCCAAAATCGGTTTGCGGTTAATTTCTTTTTATTTGGATGTCTTAACATCATTTCCCATCCGTCGCCCATATATTTCGGTGGAAACGGTTCCAGCGGTTGTGAAGTGTCTTCATCGTAGAGCGGGGTTTGTGGCGATTCTGCGGAATCTGTGAATTTAGTGGCGGAATCGCCGAAAGCTGTTGGCCAGTCTGGTTCGCCACCAACTGGTTGTACGGCTTGAGCCGCCAAAGACAGCTGTCCTGAACCGAAAAATGCCTCAAACTCGTCAATCGCTTTGTCTTCGTCGGGCATTAAGTCTATACCTTCTAAAGCGGAAGAAACTATCGGTGATTTTGGTGGCGGCGGTAATAATGGTGGAGGAGCTGTACGTTGTATATAAAATAAGTAAGTTTTGTATTCAAAATAATGCTTAAAACCATTTCATACCCAATGAAACAGCGTTTGCATCGGAATTGTCTCTCATTTTAGCTCTGATCACTATTTTTATATTATCACTCTCTTCGTCATCAAACGAATCTTTTTCATTGCTTTTCGATAGTTTTGATGGCGTATTCTTCGGTGTCTTAAGCGATGAACGCATATATGGATCGAAGATATCAAAACCTTCGGAATCGAAATCGTCTTGTTTTTTGTTGATACTCTTCAATGGCGATGAGAACGGATCATAACACGAAGAGTTGTCAGCTGTGGCCGATGTCTGATCAAACTTTGTGGCAAAAGCATCGAAAGCTGCGGAATCGAATTCACTTGTGTCGAACGGATCTTTACCACAGTCTGTAATATCATCTAAATTGGATCCAACAGCCACTCCAGAGTCAGAAGTAGTTCTTATATTAGCAGTAGTGGTCGACTGTGTTTGACTTCCATCGTGAATAGCGTTTGTGATGTCACTTCTAGTGGTGTCATCTGTGGTGTCATTCATGTCATTGTCATCCTCTTTACTGCCACTAATATCACATTCAGTCACGTAATAGTCTTCACCACTCACTGGTTCTACATTCGTATCGATCAATGTTTCATCGAAACCATCGTTTATGATTCCAGTGGCGTTTTTATTTGGTTGTCCCACATCTGCGTCTAATGTGAACGAGTCTTGTATCGAAAACTTACTTAAATTTTTATCCAAATCTGAATCACATGTCTAAACACAACAATATTATCATATTTTATAATAAAACAAATTAAAAATATAATCAGAATATAAATAGTTTTTTACTTTAATTTACTTTTGGATAAAAAGTTTCAAAACTTTAAGTTTATGTTTAATTTCAAATATTTCAACAAAAAATTACCTGAATTTCGACAATTAGAATGTGTTGTTGTGGTTGTATTACGTTATCGTCTTCGACATCATCTTCTTCTTTGTCAAACACAGTCGTGAACGGATCGAAATAATTATTGTTATTTATATTTATTTGATTCGAATCCAATGAATTCAAAATCTCAATTAAGTTTTCCGGTTCTTGTGGTTCGATAGGAACCGATGGCTTTCGCTGTAATATCTTTGTGGTGGGAATCGGTTCGAATGTTGGCGCTGGAGAGTCCAAGTCTCCTATATATACATATCAAATGGTAATGTAATTGTCATAACATGTACGTTACAATACCTGACAACAGTTCCATTTGAAAGGCACTGCTTCTACGAGTTTCCGTTTTCGTACCATTGATTTCATTAGTTTCGGTGATATTTCCATTTTGATTAACAATATTTTCTTCGTTGTCAGACATATCCAGCGTATAATCATTATTCTGTTGATCATCAGTATTCAATTGTGGCCACAATTCTGATGCTGAAAATGGATCATTGGATTCGGGAGACAATACTTTAGAGGTTTGACTGTTGGATGTGATTTCGTTGTCACCCAATGATTGACGTTTAGGTGTGTCGTCATCGTTGATCGTAGCGAACGGATCGAACGGTTCCGTTGAACGCATTCCAACACATTTTGCCGTAAATGTGTCCAAATGTGTGAATGTGTGCACAGATGGAGGCGTTAATGGTGTTAACGGTGTTATAGGGGTTATCGGTGTTAACGGCTCGTCAATGTTATCGTATGGTTTCGATGAAATAGTATTATAGAAGTCTGCGGTCATATCAGCGATGGCTGACGCGACTGTTGGCGATCGCGACTCAACAACCATGTCATACACGGCAACACCACAAACATTCAATACTGGCTTATCTTCTTCTTCTGGTGACGTCTGTTCAAACGGATTCGTAGAATTTCGACGTTTTGGTGTTACCGTTCCTGAAAATCAAAAATTAAAGTTTATTTCGTAAAAATGTTATTCAGTTATTAATTATTCAATATATACTGTATTAATATAATGTATTAATATAGTGTATTAATATAATGATTCAAAGATTCATTGCTTTGAGATTATGTGTGATATTAAGAAAATCAATCAAAAAATAAATTATTTTCTATAAAAATACAACTTAAAGTGATTAAAAATAAATTGAATTGAATTGAATGCTAATAGCAATGCGTTATATTCTTCTTTTATAACTTTATTTCACAATTTGTTGCATTGTTTAGCATTAAATAAAGTGAAAATAATTAATTATTGTTATCATTTGGGAATTGAAATGGCATGTCATAGACGTATATATACTGTACTTATATTGGTATTACTATTACTGTTCACTAACTTATGTATAATTCAGAAAAGTTTTCATATAATTTACATTAGAATAAGAAAAACTGTTGCATTAAACATAATGCTATTTCCTTTAATTACACGTGAGTTTTACATTACAATCAAAGTAATGTAAATGAGATTCAAAAACGGCTTAAAACTATTTATAAATCATTTATTATAATCGATATCAACTTTATTTTTATAGAAATATATAATAAATACCAGAATAAGGTGTGTGAACACCAGAAGCATATGGTGTATAATAGCTGTTATCAGCAAAATCTGTTAAGAATGGATTCGACATAATGCTGTCACGCGATGACGCACGTGATAAACGTGACGGACAATACTCGAGTGGTGTTTGAGGTGTACTATAAGTATTATAAGTATATGCGCTTATGTCAAGTGGTGTCTCAGTTATACCACTGATTGATAGGTCTATGGATTCAGGTTTGACAACACTCTGTCCTGTGAGTGCACTCACAACGTATGAAGTGTCAAATGGATCAGCTAATGATGATTGTTGTGGATGTGATTGTGTCAAACAATTACCATTTAATAACAATTGTTTTGCGTGTTTGGGATCAACACGTGACACATCAACGAATGAAGTGTCGAACGGATCACTCAAATAGTCTTCCTCTTCAAACACTATCGGTTGATAAGAGTAGGATGGTTGTCCCGATACCCCCGGATAGGCCTTTAACATGGGAGCCGTCGCGCTGTAGTGAGGCCCCTCCCCAGACCATCGCACTGTAGTGAGGCCCCTCCCCAGACCATCGCACTATAGTGAGGCCCCTCCCCAGACCATCGCACTATAGTGAGGCCCCTCCCCAGACCATCGCACTATAGTACGACGTGTTTTATATATATAGTACTATAGTGCGATATATATAAAACACGTCGTACTATAGTGCCATGGTCTGGGGAGGGGTCACACTGTAGCGCGATGCCTCCCATGTTAAAGCCCTATCCATCCCTATACAGCCAGGTATCATACTACAGTACAATTATTTAATATTCATTATCGAGCAATACTAGTCTAAAGATTCAGCATAAAGCCTAACTCTTAAATGTTTTAGGAGCCGTAAGCCTAATGTCAATCAATAGTGACTTTAGGCCGCCCAACCTTTAGGCTCCAATTTTATTTTAAAAATTTAGTAACATTTGTGTAAAAACAACGTTAAAGAGAGTATCACATAGAAAATAGTTATATTCAATTATTAGATTATTAGAAATGTATTTCTTGAAATATACATAATATATTTCTTATAATTATAATTACATTATCTTACTGAATATTGACAACGCAATATAAAACTAATAAATTTTGTCTATTTGTACAACAAAATAATCGATTAATGAAAGTATGTAAAGATTTTTATGATGTCTCTAAATATATAAACTTAAATAAAAATGTTTAATTAAAACTTTTTAAAGCCTAAGCTAAACTTAAGCCTTTGAGGCATAAGCCTAGTTAATTCTCTGGAGCCTAAGCATATTAACATGTCAGTCTAGACACTGCCTATTATGCTTAGGCCATAGTTGCCGTATGTAAGACCATGCGTCAGTAGAATAAATCGGAACGTTTGATGGCTAGTCAATGATTTTCATTCATTTTTCTTATATGCATATAATCACTGTTATCGAATATTACTCGTAAACTATTTTTTAGTTACTCAATACGTTAAAAGGTATTTAGTATCGATCACATTGTTTTATCCATGTGCAGCTAGGAATCTGGCGCCTGGTCTTACATACGGCAACTATGTCTTAAAAGCTTTTATAATGACCCAACTTTTAAATATACCAACAAAACTTTGTTTAGATAATTCCGTGTAACAATACATAGCTTAATGATAGTTAGTCTTTTAGTATTAAACTCTCAGAAGTCAATGTTCGAGAGTTTACCCCTTTTGTGATTTTTATTTCAATCTGTAATTTAGTTCATATTTTTTTGTTAATCGTACATAGACTTTGATTCAAAAATACAAGTTTTTATGTGACCTATATATGATTTATTCAAAAATAATTTTTTATTTAATACAAAATTACGCCTTATTGTATAAAAATATTTTTTCACACAAATAAGGAACAATAAATTTATTTAAATCAATTAAAATTAAAATTGAGTGACAAACTTCACAGAAAACAAACAAAGAACACGGCGATTGACCGATAATTGTCAGATATATGCACACACAGACATTTGTGAGACACAACATCCAGAGAAGGGGCAAACTGTGGTGCAATTTACTAACAATTCTTATTGTATTGTTAACTGTGTAGTTAACAGTCTTAACCACAGAAACTCCTTGACAATATAGTATTAAGTTTACTAAAAGAGTTAAACGCAATGAAATATTATTTTAGGTTAGCAAGTATTACTTTAAGCGTAACATAAAATGTGTAAAGTTTTGTTAGTGAGTTATTTAATTACATTTGCGTTTACAACTTTGGTCATTACGATGTATATCATGTGCACGTTTGTCGACACTCGCGCCCGATTTATTTTCGATCTACTATTGGTCACACTTACTGTGTTCGGACTCATGATGGGAATTCTACTGGCATTCAATAAATTAATTAAACAAGAAAATGAAAAAATTAATAAAAATGATGTTATAATTACGAGCGTCTCAAGTATGATGACTTATGTATAATAAGTTACAATCAATTATTTAAGTTTTATACTTTTAGAATAAAATTAATACTTTATTTAAAATATAATTATAATATTAGTTAATTTCAAAAGTAATTTGAATTTATTTTTGTAACATTCATTTAAGATATACTGTAATACGTAAGGATTATCAGAACATATTAAAACTGTAACGAGATTTTAAAATTCGTTTTGTTATACGCATTCAAATATATCAAATAAAACAACGTTTAATTAATAATTTTTAATATTAAAATAGTAAAAAACGATCGTTAAAATATTATTTTCAAAAAATATAATAAAAGTCAAAATTCCAATTTAAAGTTTTAATAAAATTAAAAGTTAAGAATTTTATTACTAATTTTATTACAAATTTAATTGTATACAGTATTGTAATGCTTTTAAATCACATATATATGAGCGGATAAAATACTTTCAATTATAAATTTTGCATTCTTTAGTTAATTCTTATACAAAATAATTATATATAAATATATCGGTAGTTTGCTATTTATCTATATTTAGCACTATTTTTGATTTGCATGAATAGTGTGACATAAACGACAATTTCTATGACATTATAGATGTCTCTTATGTTTGAGTTATGTTTAGAATAAAAGCGTACAGAAAACAATAAGTTTTATGTAATCAATTATTCAATTGTTTGATATCGAAAAGTACACGAATTGCTAAATAAATAGTTACAAAATTAGTACTATTTTACGCACAAAACTTACATAAAACGATACGGCCTTACATTTAAAACTTAATAACCGCTAAAATATCAGTTATTAGACAATGAAAACATTAAAAACATAATAATTAAGTGCCAGTAAATGATGTTTATTAAATAATTGATGCGATAATTAGTTGAATGGAATTGAATTGTTGTGATTTGATACAACAATTGAGCGCCAACTGTTTGCGTAGATCTGCGTTGAATTGCGTTCGCATTCACTCACATTCGCTGTAATCTCTCATTGGATTGCGATTGAGTGCTACACAACGAACAGCATGTCATATACGGTTTTCTATCCAAATGTTTTATTTTGTGCGCGTATTAGTCTATCATTTATTAGACGCGAGACAACGCATTCAATCGACAGTGCGAACCATTTATTTAAATTAATACGCAATTCGTTACATCACTCGCCACACAGATATTTGCCTCAAACTGTAAGTACAGAATCGTTTCTATTATCATAAAAATCATATCATATATTGTTTGAAATATTACATGTAATCAAATAAAAAACTAGTGAAACCATTTCTATTTTAATACAAGTGTAGCGCAAAACGCATTGATTTTGGTTTTGTTTGGTTCGTTGCAATGCTATGTGCTATGAGTTTATAACGCATTACAACCATTCAACCACTCATTCAACCATAATATGCCTCTTTTAGGCAAACAGCCATTCGAAAGGGAAACTCTTGCTGACGATATTGACAGCGAGGATGAAGTTTTCTATTGTAAAACAACCAGTGAAGCGTTCACTACCTATGAGTACGTTACATGTTTTAGATTATAATAATAATTAATTACTAATTCTGTCATTCATTGTTCTTATTAAAAGTGAATTTTTTGAGCGCCAAATCCTGTGTTCATCGATGGTATGGACGTGTTCTATCACTGGTAAAACTGGTCTTACATACGAAGAAGCGGTTCAGTCCGAACGTAACGCTAACAATATGTTGACTTCAGTTTCACCCGCTATTCAATTACCCGTCATTTATCTCATGAATTATATTAATGAATCTAAATTTGGTGCTATTGTCGATACGATTTACACATTCATTAGTAATCGATATTTCATTAATGAAGAAATAGATATAAATTTAAACTCGAAAAAGTAATGTTATTTATATATTTTTTTGTAATTTTAAAATAATTTTATTTCTTAATTTGATATTAGAAGAGTAAAAGGAAGAATAGATCAAGTGATTCCTCCGCCAATTCACGAAACCAAAATCAAACTTTTGAATAATGATTGTAAGAATAATTCAGACGTGTTTGGAACTCCAGATCCAAATTTGTATCGGTATTCAGTAATTTATGATCAAAATAAAACAGCGATTTTTGCTCCCGAAAAAATATCACGAACTAAAGGCTCGCTCAATAAAGATAAAGTGAGACTATTTTTGAAACAACACATTTCTTCTCCAAAACGTTTTCAGAATATGCGACTAAATTCGAGTTCGAAGATTAAATACAATGTCGAAAGTGTAAAGTGGACCGATATTTTTGCTGGTCCTGAGCCTAAATTCACTGATGGTAATGATAAATCTCAACAATCAATTGACGTATATTTTTCGAAAACTTCTAAATCTTCGAAAACTCCTGATAACAATTTAGTGGCCGACAAAAGTAAAAAGAAGGCATCGAATAGTAGTCAAACTATTGCTGACGATGATGTGTCGCGTAATGTTTTATCTTCAGAAGATAAGTTAAAACAGCGCCAAGAGTTGAAGCAACAAAAAATTGAACAGAAAATAAAAGAGAAAGAACTGAAAAGACAATTCGAAGAAGAGATGAAAGAATGGAGCGCTAAGAGAGAGGATTTGGCGTGCGATGATTTGGTGTCTCTTCCAACTCCATTACCCGTTAAATGCGATATTCCTATTGATCTGTTTGGTGACACTTTAGTTGTCATGGAATTTCTTCATTGTTTTAATAATTTATTTGATCTAAAAAGTGTTTTCCCAAATGGAATAACAATAGATTTAATGGAATTAGTTTTAAACGATAACGACATTCACGGACCATATGGTGATCTCCTAAGAATAATGTTAACCACCATTTTTACGTTACAAGAGGATGAGGAAAAAAGTAACGATAAAGAGGAGAACAGCGATGAAGACGAACCTATCGAAGACGATAAACCAAACTATTACGACAATTTGCCCAACAATGACATCAAATTAGCGATTAAAAGCGCAAACAATTATGTTAATTGGTTTTCGAATCATTTTGGAATCGAAAAATCACACATTACTTTAGATCCATTCAATTTAACTGAAGTTTTGCGCATACATTTGCTATCGTCAGGCGGCGGGAAATTTCGTTCAAAAAACCGTGGATTGTATTATTCGCGCGAAGATCCAGGACTTTGGTTTGTTATTGAAAATTCCCATATTCTATCGAAGCTAGAATTTGAAAATATCTATGAACTCAATTCGGAAGAAAGATTGAAAGTATTGAATGTGTTGATTCATCAGGTTCTTGTTTTTGTCGCATTTCGCGATCACGTGGACACTGCATTCGAAGAAATATCAAAACTTAAACGAAAAATACGTGACGTTCAGTCATCATTTAGCAGATGGATTAAAGAAAACGCTTTTCGAAAAAGCGTTCAGAAAAAAGAAACATCAGATCCAAAACTAGCTAAAGATAATACTGAAACGATTCCACAAACCGATAGTTCGCAGACTCCGTCCATTGGGTGTTCACCTAATGAGCAATTGGAAGATTATAAACGCGAAAGAACACGCAAAGACGAAGAAATGAATAAAGAGTGCAGTGATATTCGCACTCAAATCTCTAAATTACAATCTTGTTATTGTCTGAAACCAATTGGTTTTGATCGCGCGTATCGCAGATATTGGATATTCGAATCAATCGCTGGTATATTTGTTGAACACTTAATTCCTGATTTAGCGTACACTGATTTACCTTTTGGCACATGTCTATCAGAGCCAACTCCCGTTAAATCTTCAAAACCGAATTATTTTGAAGAAAATCAAGCGTTAAATAAGAATAGTGAAACCAATTTATTACATAAAAATATCAAAAAAGATGGATTTCGTAAGAATACTTTGAGAGATGATTGTTCAACAACTAGTGATAAAGAAAACGAAACATGTTCTAAGATATCTATGAGCGCAAAGAGTAATTTACTTAAAGAATTTTATTTGACAAATTATGATCGCTGTACAGCTAGTGTTGACACGTGTTATATTCATGGATTAATTAATAAGAATGCACGCACAAAATGGGCATTTTATTGTAATCCCGAACAATTAGATGTGTTGATCGCTACACTTAATAATCGAGGTTATCGTGAGAGTGAACTTCGCTCATATTTAATTCGAGAACGAAATGTGATCATTGATATGTTGAATAAATGTCAAACTCATAAACTAAATCGAGACATTGCTATACCAGAAGTGCGCAAATCACAACGTTTACAAGAAATATTGCATTTAAAAGATGAAAAGGCTTATTATTCGCAACTCAAACCAAACAATGCGCTTGAAAGCGCTGTTCGAGACTTTTTAATTACTATGGAAGAAAGGATATTCGCTGGTGGTTTGGGACACGTTAATGATATATCGCGAGATAAATGGCGAGAAAATGTTGAAAGAAATTCTGACAATAAGGCAAATTTAATTAATAAATTCGTATCAGCTATACATTCTTTAGCGCTTTCTGTTCGATCACAATGTTTATCCGCCTCTTTAAGCCAAGAAAATGGTTGTTTTGATAAATGGTCTGAAGGCTTGAAGCAAATCACATCATTTTCGCAGCTATTTTTATATCTAACTGTTTTAGAGCACAGTGTTCTTTGGTCAAAGTCTGCGCTTAAAGCGTATTGTAAAATATGTCGACGAAAATGTGATGCCGAGAATATGTTACTTTGCGATGCATGTAATCGCGGTCATCACACCTATTGTTTGAAACCACCGCTCGGTTCTATACCAAGAGGAGAATGGTATTGTCCTAATTGTAGGCCCAAATTCAAACCTTTATCTCCGCGGAAACCGATTAAAGACAGGCTCTCAACTAAATTTGATGACGAAGACAGCGATTATGTATATAATAGTGATACTGAAAATTCGGATTCTTTGCAGTCTATAGAGTTGTCTTCGATGTGTACAACCAATACAAGCAGTATAATTTCGAGCCGTTCAACATCACCGAACAGGGAATATGAAACGTGTAAAGTTTGTTGTAAACCTAATAAATCTGTTGACGGAATATCTTGTAATGAATGCTCCGATTTTTATCATTTAAAATGCGCAAACTTATCGCGAATGCCACGAACTAAATGGATATGTAAAATGTGTTCACGAGTAAAGCGAAAGAGAGAGTATAGTACGAGTGACTCGGATGATACTATTCTTGAATTTGAAGAAAAATCTCGTAAAAAGTCTAGATATTCACAAGATTATGACTACGCGGACGGACAGCAGATTTTGGACCAGTTATCTCACGCACAATCAATAGATAGCGTCACTAAACGCCGATTAATTAATAAGACATCGTTTGATAATTCGCTGGAATTTCTTAATTTTGGTTTATGTGAAGAAATACTAAAAAAATTACAAAAACATGAAGACGGATGGCTTTTTCGGAATAAGCCTTCGAGTAAATTTGTGAGTTATTTTTCATTTGTTTTTATAATCTTTAAAACGATCTCTTAATTTTTGTTTGTTTTTTTATTTATCTCTATTTACGGTAAAATATTATCAGAATTATTAGAAATAATTCTATGTTTTTAAGTATTTTATGCTTAAAACTTAATTTTTAAGAAACTTAATTGATTCGTGAGTTTTATTTTTTATGATAATAATGATATTTTTTCTAAAATAGGCTCCGAATTATAATAAAATCGTTAAAAAATATGTTGATTTTGGTCAACTCGTGAGCAGACTAAATATGGGTCACTATCGCGTAAATTTCGAATTTTTTAACGATATTCTTCTAATGTTCGCGAATTGCGAGTTTTATTGGCCGAATCAAACCCAAGAATACAAATCTGGTTTATCTTTGGCTAATTATTTCCATGGTTTGCTCAGAGAATACAATATCACACTTTCCAACAGTAAAATTTAATTTAATTAAATTTTGTTTGTTTGTAAACACTAAGTTAATGTTTAACTATCATAAAACGGTGAATTTTTAATTTATTTTATTTTAAACCAATTGTATTATATGTCCGATTGTTTTGTATTATATTCTGTACAAAATATATGTGAACTTTCAACATCTAAATTATTATGTTGTTTGTAAATTTGATCAATGGTCACATTAAAGAAACATTTAATTTTGATTGAGTTTTGTATAAAATCAAAGAATTTATTAATTGATATTAAATCATATACAGTATAATTATGATCACAGAATATAAAATGGCACTTAAAGTCGAATGTTTTGAGATTGAGATCACAAAAATAATAGATAAGGTATACATCCAAATGACGTTTACTAAATTAATTACCAGTTTATACATTGTCGTTTTGAACAGAATTTGTTAAATGATCAGAGGTTACAATTTGAGGGCAAAAGAATCCCTGAGTGTTAACATTGTCCCAAAGTTCTTCAATTTCTTTAATAGACATTTCGTTAGAATTGATTCTTCCGCTATTAAATGCACACAATCCTTGTTTTGGTGACAACACTGGCCTTAAATTAAGTAGTTTGGTATCAATGATGTCAATGTTTGCTTTATGTCTACAGAAACCAGTAATAAAAACATCTTCAATGAAAAAGTAAGGTGTGCTGAGAGCAGCCTTATAGAGCTGTTTAGCCACTTCTAAATTGAATGCATACCCAAAACCTGCACAATAACGAGGATAGTATATGCCTGGCAGTTGTGTATAGTTTACTAAGTATTTAAAAACTTTATCTCTTATTTTTCGAAAGTCGCTTTTATACGATAATTGCTGATAATTGACCATAAATTGTGCGATGTTTTGACTGTTTCGTATTATAAGGCGCGACCTGTTTTCGTGACACAAAATCGAATTATTACTCATATTGTGGTATTGTTGAACAAATTCCAATAAATTTGGTATATGGATATAGAGATCATCGTCTGTTTTAAATGAGAAATCGGCGTTTGAGCAGAAGTCTATATACCATTTTAAGCTTAAAATCGATTTTAGGGTTACGTTTTTAAAACTTTCTACGAAATTTTGTTGCACTATATCGCCATACTCTATATTTTCTATTTGTAATCTGCTCTGTAAAACAAATCAAAGTTAATAATTAATAAAATCACAAAAAGTTTTCAATGTAACCAAAAGTTAATATCTATTCTTAGAAAGCTTTTCCGTAAATAAAACGCAAACGAGAACTTATAGGAAGTAAAGCACTAAAGAATAAATTTAAGTGATTTTGGGCGTTAAACAATAGAAAATTTTATCGTACGAAAGTTAAACATAATAGAAATTGTGGTAAAATGTAATCTAATTAAATTGACTCCAAAAATTTAGTTTTTATATCCAATCCTGAGTCTCAAAATAATACAAGTTCTCAATGAATTAGACTCAGAAATAAATGTTCCTATTATTACAAATAAACTCAAAACCAAACCCAATCAACTAAAATCATTATAATAAAATACTATCAATTCAAGCTATTATTGCCTAACATTAGAACTGATTCTTTTCGTTTGCAATGACAAAAAATAATCGAAACTTAAATGATTGTATTACTTGGAAGTTTTTCTCGGAATTGTTTTTATTGAGCTGTAATCCGAGTAAAAATACGATTCGATAATTGAGAGCCTCTTGCAAAAGACGTAATCCCCATGTTTTTCTTATAAGTTGACGCCTTTTAAAATGTGAAACTTTTGACTCAACAAATATTACTAGTTTTAAGTTTTTATCCACAAAACTGTGGCAAATATTTTCATTATTGATCAAATATGTGTAATTAAATGACTGCGAATAATTTCCCAAATGAATAACAGATCCGTCGCTAAGAGTCTTCCACTTCGAAAAACTTGTAATCACGTGATTCTTAAAGTTATCCGTGATTTTCAAAGAGTTTAGTTGTTTGACATTCGCATAATTGTGCGCCAATTCATCAAAAACATTATTATAACGACTAGATTTAAACAGAACAACTAGTGTTAATGTGAACATAAGTATCACAAACGCATATAATTTATTTAGATTAGAGAGAACACGCATTTTTCTCAAAAAACTCAAAACTTTTATTATAAAATATTTAAGATAATAGTAATTTCATTATTTAATAGTGTGGTAAAATATATCATCATATATATAATAAACTGGCACATTCTAAGTACACATTATTAATAAATTATTGGCTGTAAGCGCTGAGCCTATTAAATAATTGTATATTAAGTAAGATATTATTTACCGAGAAATACTGCATTTTTTCTTAACATTTAAGTCGCACTTTTTGAATATAAGTAAACAAATCGTCATGTCCTTGTTTTTTATGGAAAAGTAGTTTTTCAAGATTTTTTCTCGACTATTCATAGAAGCGATGAATTCCATATTTTTAATTTGTTGTTTTTTGTTTTAAACTTTTAGAGAGAGTAAACTTTTGGAGGCAAACTGTTAGATAGAGCATGCTTAGCGAACTACTAATCGCAAAGCATAACACATACCTTACATACTGTGCACATATGCGCGCTGTAGCGTACGCTTACGAGTTAGAAAATATGAAATTTAAGCTTCTATTATCCCACATCTATGCGCGTTGTAAAAATTAAACAATAAGTTAAAGAATTAAAAGTACGGCATATACACAATCAAAAATTAAAAAACTTTTTAATTGAATTTTATTTGGTAATGATTTTCCTGTTAGTTAATAATGGGTTTAGAATTAGTTTGACCAAACATTGTTTTGAAAACGCAAAAAGAAACAGTATTCTCATACCTGAGATGCAAAACATATTATTTTGTGATCATTTTGATGTGCGGTTAGCTCTAAATGATTATTAGGATAACTCTGAGCGTTAATAAGCGAAGAATTAATCATTTGAAAACAACATTTAATTAATTTTCATTTTATTTTATTATAAAAAAGGAAATTTTAAATTTAGTATAATAGTTAGTAAGTTAGGTTTAATTAATACTTAAAACATAACTCAACTTGAGTTGGATTTATTATGTGTTAACAATAAATTTACAAAAAAATTATTGAAATTATTGATAGCAAGATAAACAACAATTAATTTAAATTAATGACTGAACAAATTTGATTCGGTTTTATCCGAATTTGAGTATTGCTTCGTAACCGTGAAATTACATATTAAATCGTTGATAATTTAACAATAAATATAGTGATATGCAGTGCTTATTAACATGATATCACAAAAAACACATAAATTAATGACATAATAATTAGTTTACTTTCTTAAATAATTCCTGAGATATAAAGAGATCAATCAATAAGGAAATGATGACAAAATGGAATGTAATTTACCATATTATTTATAATATTAATTATTAATAATAGCAACCATAATAAATGTTATGAAATATTTGATTAATACAGTATCTAATAAGCAAAGAGTAAACATATTTTTAAAATTTTTAAATATTTCGGAACGAATTTTATATTCACACCGAAAGAAATCTAAATATTATTCGTATAAATGAAAAGATAAGTTATTATTAGTAAAATTCAAACATATCTTTCTTAAAACACTCTATAACAGTCAAAAACTTTTTTCGTTACTTTTGTTTAAATAACTGTTAACTTTAATTTAATTAAAATGATATACAATTATGTTATTTTAAACAAATCACACCAGAGTTTTATCACTTATATTATTCAAACATTGTTTTAAAACTGATTTTGTTCTTCTAATTTATTATAAATATGAGCAAAAGTTAAATGCAAAGTTTTAACAGTTATAAAGTATAATTAAGTTCTGATCACATATAACGTTAAATAGATCTGTACATTGAATTGTTTGGTTCAATAATCTATAACTCACTGATAATTTATTTCGTTATTGTATAATATGATAAGCTTATAAATGCTATTCAGTTTATAACCTTAAATTAATAATTACTAGAGTGTAAATGCTTCATTAAATTTCCCATACAAGTTATTTCAATATTTTCCCAATTAGATACCTATTATTCTTATTTAATTAATTCGTGTAACAAAAAAATATATCAATTAAAGTAAAATTGAAAGATTATTAAATAAAATTTGAAAGCATTGTAAACGGTATTTAAAAGAAATATACGAGAATAACTCAAATTGTTGTAAGTAAAGGGTCAAAGATTCAAAGTTCCGTGAATTATTGCTTTAAGGATCTTTCTTTTATAAAATCAAAAATTTAAGTACCGTATTTTAGCCACTATTGCCCGCGGGCTATACAATAAAAAAAGTCAATTTCTTCGAAAAGGTTACATAGGCATTCAAACTTATTTTGTAAACTTTATATCTGTTGAAGTAAAAACTAGCAAACAGTTAATTTGTTTCAAGGTTTTGAGGTTTTGATATGGGGATGCGGGCTATACATGGAATATTTTACTTTTCATCTTAATTAACTTATGGGGTATGGGGTGTGGGCAATAGTCGCTAAAATACGGTAAATCTTAAATAAATCTTAAATACGCAATAAAAGCAAGAAATTATTTAAAAATTGACTAAAGATAAAAATGAAATTATACATGAAATTAACGTTTAGAACAAAAAAAGATCATTAAGCTTGTCATATAAAAAATTGCATCTTTATTAGATCATATTGTTAACGAACTATTTTTATAAAATATTGTTGCTTAATTTTTTTGGGAGAATAGTATATTAACCAAAGATTAGTAATTTTTTGAGGCAATGGTGCAATAAGTATATCAACTTAACAGCATAAGAGATGCATTTATTATTATTATCATTTTAAACAAAATTTAAATTGCACTCTAATTTGATAGATTATGTGCTTATTATAAATTTTAACATCAATTTATATAAAATTGCAATTCTTTCGTGATTTCATTGTTTTATCGTTATCTCAACAATATGGGCAAATAAAGATACAATTGCCGAATATTTCTTATAATTCATAGTAAGATTAAGCTTTTGCATTATAAGCTTTTATATTATACAATTTACGAGTTATTATAAAGTAATATGAGTTCTTCAAAAAGAAAAACTCTGAAGTAAATGTTATAACTTTCGCTTTCATCGAGAGAATGTCAGGCTCACGAGTCAGGGGTGTGAATCCTATCCATACGATTTCCCGTCTTCACTAGATATGCGAATACCCACTCCCCTTAAAACGATGAGTTATTAACAAATAGTAAATTATTAACTAATACTTTTAAATTATTTTAGCAAATATACATTTCACAATTACTACCAGTAATATTTTAAATTTAAGATTAAAAGTTATAATTATTAAATATTTAATAAATACATTGATATATAATATGCATTTTAAAGAGCAATAATTATTAAAAACAATCGAGAAATTATGTTCATTGCATTAAAGTAACATTTAAAACAATAAATGTTTACAATCATTTTTTGTGCAGATAATTCGTTAGTATTTCACGTAAATAACAACATTTCACGGGTCAGTAATTTTGACTGATCAGTGAAGAAACATAACTAACATTAGAGAAATTTTATTTGTCACAGATCTATGAGTTTGTAAGTTTATGTACGAAGTGTTGCAAATAATAATCAACAATAAATTGTGAGATCTTAGAATAGCATACATTTACTTTATATATTCAAACATGACTAGAATTCAATTATTTGGCTCATTTAAGAATTTTATCATTTTTATAGAATCAATATAATTGATTATTTTTGACACAAACAGTATATAATGGTATTTTTACCAAAATATCGTAACCTTTTTTATTGAAGTGAATTTTTATACATTTTAATAATATTCCGAAAATTTTATAACTGTTATTCATTATAATCGAAAAATTTTAATAAATGGCACTGAAATTGTAAAGTAATTTTAGTAACTTTAAAATCTTAAAAAGTTATAATTAGGTTTAAATGAAAGGGTTTTAGTTTTTTTAATTTCTATCTTTAGAATTAGTAACTTTGTAGGATATTAATACGTATATACCATCTATTCGTCAGAATAATGCAATGCAATGAATAAATTCTAGTTATGCTATTCTAAGTTAATAATTAAAAATAGTATTAGTACTTAAATGCAGAATTAATTAATTAATTAATTAATTAATTAACTAAACGGCTAATAATTGAGTGAACAACAAATTGAATATCATATAAATAGACAAATATTTATAGTGTAAAAAAGATAGTAATTTGAGTTAAATTCATTTGAACAAAGTTGTCATGTACTGAATAACATTTTGGCGCATCTCATTATATAACGTTTTTTTTTTGATAAAATATATCAATTGATTAAATGGATCACATTCTTCATTCACACTTACCTTCGTTTAGAAACGTATATTTATTTGGAGGCACAAGGATTTAGATTAAAAATGGTATTTAGGATGTGTTACAGATGGACAAAGTAATCACGAGTTATTACCTGTGAAAACAAATTGTTAAGTTGTAATTCAATTAAGTTACCGTATATTCAATTAAAGTTAATTATATGAGTAAATACGTAAACTATTGTAACCGAATTTTACATAATAATTGTGCATTGATTTAGGAAATTAAATAAACGCTTACTATTTTGACACGAAAACTCCATCACAATATATGCCGTAAATGTAAAACGATAATAATTGAATGTCGAAAATTTGAAAAGTTGCGAAGAATTATAAAAGTTGTTGTATTGATAATAACGTTCAACACTAAAAAACTCAAGAAGTGAGTTCTACTGCAGATTCATCAGTGGGAGAACACTTAGACGCAGATGAACTCGAACCGATAAGGCGAGAAGAGGCAGAAGATATATCTGATGATACACTTTCTTGTTTATTGAGTGACGAACTCTTCCATAATGATAAGGCAAAATCTGCGCGTCTATGACAGACACAATGACATGGCGATACTAATGGTTGATCTTCCATATACTCGTGCTCTGCAGTGCTAAGCGACGATGAATTCTTATTATTGCTATTATCGTCAGCTGCTATGCTATCACTTGTCTGCGAAAGAGTGTTACCATTTGTCACTGTGCTATTAATAGCGCTAATATTGCAATCACATCGACACGCAAAGTGTATTCCACTTTCATTTGTTAAACCATTGGTCGAAGACATAATATCATCAAAATTGACAAAATTATCTCCAAAACCTGGCCATAAATTACTTTCATTGAAATCATCGGCATTTACTGGTGTGACTGGTGTTACATCACCGGTGGAGAGCGTAAGAGTTTGTGATGTGCAAAATGCATCCATAGTTGAATAAAACTGTTGCGACTCACTATTATCGGTAGGTATACAACTATTTGCTCTTTGTTTGCGTCGAGATCGAGGACTCTGCAGCCCTTTTTCGCAAAAGTCAAACCAAATCGAAGGATTACTTTTGCGCGGACTTTTAGCTCTAGTGCTGGCAGTAAATTGTTCGCCTGGCAGTGAAAGTTTTATTTTTTCCAAGTTAGGGTCTGGTGATATTGAAGATGATCTAATATACGCTTCTAATGGCACAATATTAATGGGTGTTGTGCTTCGCGGCCGTTCAATCGGTATTGTAGTGATGTCCAGCCTGTCTCTACGTGTCGGCGATTTCACTGATTCGCGCCGCACTCCAAACGCTTCACCGATATTCTCGCAAAATGATGAATCGTCATAATCGATCGATTCTTGTGTCAAAAGATTTTCTTTTTCAAAATCGTCTTCACTCTCAGATTTATTTTGTAAGTTTTTCTTGATTGTGAGACTATTTTCATTGAATCCTATTTCCGATTCAGATGAATCGCGTTCGTCTCTCGTCGAACAGGTTTCTATTTGAACGATAACTGTTTCAGTATTATTTGTATTTGCCATCAAATCTCTATCTTTACTTCGACTGCTCGGCAATATTTCTGGTAAACTTTGCACTTCGTCATCAATCGTCGATTCTCTACGTTTCAATGTTTTTCTAAGATTCAGAGGTGGCAACACAGGTGTTATATTAGATATGTCTTCGATTGGTGTGGCAACCATTTGAGAATTAGCGGCTTCTATGATACCAAGAATGTCTTGTGCAGAAGCTTTCGGCTCATTAGTAGGCGAGTGAATGATAAGTTCTTCGTGAGGTTCGTTCTCACTCGTGTCCGTAACAGAAACGCGTGGCGTTTCCATCGTTCCAACAGATTGTATTGTTTGACTTTGATCAGAAGGAGAGCTCAATTCTTTAGATGGAGATTTTCGACCGAAACTCAATATTTTAAAAATTGCACTTTTCTTTCTTTCACCGGTAGGACTCTTTCGCGGAGAACTAGACGTTGATTTGCTTCGATTTCTTCCTGGAAAGAAGATATCAGTCCACGAACCTTTGCGTTTCGAATCGGGTATCGAACCCTTTTCATTATTTGCATTCGGAACCGCTAATAGAGAGTTATGCGATCCTATCTGTTCGCTCGAAATACTTCCGGCATCGCTTCGATTTCCAGGTCTCAGTGAAGAGAAAGAACCGGATTTCTCGATAACAGGCGATGAGTCAAATTTTCCTTCTAATCAAAATGTTTTGAAATTAATTATATTACCAGTATATTTCAATATCCAAACTTCAAAAATATTAATTATAATAGTTTATTAATGGTAAGAAAGCGTAAAATTGATACAATAGAAAAGGAATTTTCATTGTTTTATAGACACGTTTAAGACTTTAATACCTAAAACAGTAGAATGTTTTATAACAATTTATAAGTTAAAACAACAGCGAAATCAGATATAGATATATAGAAATGAAATAAACGTATGTTTCGCTGCTGATTATTGGCCAATCGTTATATAACTTTTTAGATTAATTACATCTGTATTATGTCTGTATGTCTGAACGTTTGTATATACGCTTTTGTCTGTGAAATTGAAACATTTTTTAATAATTATTTTTTAACAAAACTTTGTAGTTGTTGTTTTCAAAACATGGCAATTCATTAAATTGATTTGATTAAAACAAAATATATTAATGATTAATTACTATAATCGATAATTTCGTTTAATAAAATATGGTATTATTATTTATAATGTTAGGAAACTCGCGGCAAATTCGACATAAAAACAATATATTTTTTAAGAAACGAACAAACCTGATGTGATAGTGTTCTGCGATGCGGTATCGCTTCCTCTCTTCGAAGATTGAAATATTGGCGGAGACATGCATAGCGGTGTTAACGTTTGCGTTGGACTTATGTCCGTATTTTCTCGTAATAACGCGGATGAGTCTAATTCGAGAGCGTTGTCGATAGCGATCTGATCGGGACTCATATAACTCACATCAATATCACGCAAACCACTATTACTGCAAGTGCTGTCAAAATCGGGACTTTTCTGGTCATCAGATGGTAAGTCTTCAAAGCTAGCGAGAGGTGCGGCACCGAAACGACGCTGTCGTGACGGATACGACCCTTTCTTTACAGTTACCACACTATCAATGTTAGCATTTGGTTCCATATTTATGAGATTATAATATCGATATTAATTCTATTAAACAATAGTCGACTCAATCATAACTGAATTCGTTTCGGTATTCTATAATATATAATATGTTTGCATTATTATTGATGATTGATGTGATCACTGATCGTATATATCATATACTATTTCGCTAATAATTATTAAATAATTCATTTTAATTGATTATAATAATAGTTAACAACTTCGCACAAACATAACATCATATAGCATAACATATTATGTTTGACAGCAAACACAAACTAAAGCCACCGAAAAAACATATGACTAGTGTTATATAGGTTCACATTTTTTGACAATCAAATTAATTCATAATCGATATTTTGTGTAATTTGGAAATTTTTTATGAAACATTTAAATTTTTTGAAAAAAGAATTAAAACTAAAAAAAATTTTATTTTATTGAAAAATTGTTCATAAGCAACAGTTTATAGTTGCAACAGATATATGAAAATACTAATATTTCTCGTTATAAAATAACGAATAAGTATATAATAATTGAGTGGTTTTCAAACTATTTTGTTATGCGACACAAAATATTTTCATCGGAGACCAATTTTTATTCATTTTTTAAAAGTAATGAGAAAAATGAGATTGCAATTGAGAATATAATACATTTTTCGAAATTTATTTGTTATTGCGAACAACAAATCATTTTCCTAATGTTTAAACAAACACATTATATTACATCAATAGATTGCAAAAATCAATTTCACATAATTTAATTTTATAAATACTAACAGACAAATTTATGCGATGGAACATTACTAGTCTATTTTAAAAACCATACGACCCATATTTTCCTTCAACGATCCAATTTTCGGAACTTCTTTAGTAGTATTTATATAATTGATAATAAAAATTAAATAAAATTTAAATCGTTCTAAAACCACTTAAATATGGCAATTAATTAATTTGTTTAATATAGTATTTTCCTTAATATTTTTAGTTCACATTGTAAAAAGAGATAATGGATTTGGGATGTCTGTAGGCTCACCATTATAATTATTAAGGAATTATATTCTATGATAATAAAGGGATTTTTTGTGGTTAGTTTTTTTTGAAAAAATTCATTGTTGATGAGATTTATTTGATTAAAAAGTTATTGTTAGATGTAATATTTGAAGTCACACATTGTCCCTTAAAAGACCGATTTGCAATTTTTCGTAATGCGTGAATAGAGATGTTGAGAACTTTTGAACGTTTTATTAAGAAAATGAATAGAAAGCTTTCGGCATTAATAAATAAAAATAATAAAACAGAAAAATTTGCAATAAAATTTTTATTGAATAAAATAATTACAATAATTGTTCACTTAATATATCAATATTTATAATTTTATCTTTTATCCAATATTTAGATTCAATATTAACCACATGTCGTACACGTTTTGACCAAAATTCGCCATTAATTTTATTCAATGAGTCGGAAATAAATTTTCTAAACTCTTCTGTATTATTGTTAAAAATATTTTTGGAAACAATTATTTTTTTCATTTGACTCCAAATAAGTTCAATTGGATTTAAATCACAGATATTAGGAAGTAATCTTAATGGAATTTTTCCGTAATTACTTATAATTTTATATACGAAACAATTTTTGAAAAATATATTATCATTATCTAATTTTAACAATTTAATATTATTGTTCACTAAATATGATAATCAATTTAATGGTCAATGATTTTGTTGGAATTTTTATGTTATGACGGCTATGAACATCAATTGCAATTATCATAAACAATTATTGAATTTGAATTTAAATTTGGAATAAGTTGAGGTTTTAACAAGATTTCAAATATATACTGTTTATACTTTGATTAACAAATATTTGTTCACAATTTTGAACAAAGCCTTAACTGAACCAGCATTAATAATAGAATATTGAGTAGCTTTGCAACAGACATTTTTAATCTAATTTTTTAAATTTTTAAGTGGTATTACAATTTTATATTTCACAATATTTTTATGTTAAATGTTTCAACAATAAAAATAAATATGAATTTGGCGATAATTTTTCTTATCTGCTTTTTTCAATTATTGATATTTTATTCTTTTTAAATTAATATCAATATTTGCTATAAAATTTTTTATAATAATTTTTTGGTTTGTCTAAATTATTTTTAGTCCATTTTATTAAAGAATTTTAAAAAGTTTATTTTGCAAATTTCTTTAAACATATTTTGAACTTTCATTAATTTTATTGTAAATATGTTTTAATGGAAATAATATATTTTTATTATAATTAATAATAATTGTATTCACTTTTTCGATATCTCTATTGACATAATTATAAAAAGACTTATGTTGATTAGATTTTTTAGACGAAACACTACTGTATTTTAATATAGAATAAACCGAAGATCGAGAAATCTGTTAAGTTAGTTATTGCAGAAATAATATGAAATTTTTATTTTTGGCACTTTTGATGATAACTTTTTCCACTAATTTATCACAATTTATTTGTTGCGGAGCTAATGTAATGACCATATTTATAGCATCTTTTCAACATATATTTAAACCAATTTCAAGAGCTCTTAAATCATTACATAATGTTCAATACTATATAACATTTCACGATATATTCGAAACAAAAAATATTCATACACTTATGTCGCAGATTTGGACACTAAAAATTTAAAAGATGAAGTTGTGTTTCATAAATTAGTAGAAACAATGTAATTGAGTAGCATTTTTCTGCGTAAATATATTACAATCCGATTATTGCCATATAAAAAGAAAAATGTTTTTTTGTGATAAAGAAATCATTTTAACAGAATTAGGAGAAAAACATAAATTTGTTTTAAAATCTTCATTAATATTTATTCCTAAAAATCAGTATTATTTCCATGTGAAAAATCTTTGGTAAATTTTAAAATTTTATTTGAGAATAATAGCAAAATTCTTTGATAATTCTTTTATAGAAATTTAAACTTATTAAAATTCTTTGTAATAAAATATCCTATTATTCTAAAATTAATATCTATTTAACGTGTTGTGTACTTTTGTTTCGATAATTTCGATCAATTATTCATTTATTAAAATTCGTATTTTATTCGATAATAATAAT
>JAQGAW010000346.1:0-32047 GCA_034698025.1 Phthiracarus crinitus
CTTTAATATAACTAGTAGTTCCATCCAACGTGTTTCGGCTGCAGAAAATGTGACAAACATCGATGGTACTCCTAGCTGTCGAATCATTGCTAAGACTTCTTTTTTCCGAGCTTCCCAGTAAACTGGAGATGATCTGTCCACACGTAAGAACTTGTATCCGTCGTCGATCTTACATAAGTTCTCAACAAATTGATTGTTCAATATTTGTCCAGCTGTGACATTGCCTGTTTTACTTGTCAATCTTAAGTGTAAAGAAATCTGTTGAGTTATCATTTTGTATTGACGTTTCTTAAACATAAAGAATATTTTCGGATATTGAGTAATACAACATCGCCTGTCTTTATGTCGTAACTCCCATTTACAGATTTTAGTATATGATATATCACCAGATTGTTTGCGTGAATAGCCACAGTATATGATTGGGAACGATAACACTTCTGCGTTCTTATCTCGTAGTATTGATAATGAATACCTTCCTTCTCCTTGTGCGAAAGCTATTGCGTTATTATCCTGCCACAGTGTATCGTTTGATGTGATATTAATTGGTTCACGCACCTCATTCCATTCATTGTTGTCGAGTTCCATATCATGGCTTTCTTTAGAGTTAAAGATTTCTTTGTCTTCATTATGAACTACAAAGTGTTCAATTTCTATGTTGTGATCTTTCATCCACGTATCGGATATTATTACGTTTTCTTCAATTTATAATGGTGTATTAACAAAATATTTTGCAGCTGCAAATATAACTGATGGATGAACAGTTTCAAACATGAAATGCGATTTATGCTGCATCATGCGCTTCAACTTTATTTGCACTGTACATTTGTCGCAAATGTACGCAGAAGAACACTCACCGATGTATCGACAGATATCGGGACGTTGACAACGTTTCCTCAAAAACCATATTGTTTATCACGTCCATGTGATCGTATTTGCATGAATGGAATACGCAGACATATCATTCTTTCTTCAAGTGATGTTAAATGTTTGAGATCTTCAGGAATTTATTCGAAAAAGTTTCCATTAGCTTTGCACAGTATTGGAATTTTGTTTGATGTTATTTCTTGATAACAGGTGAGACAAAATGTGAAAATTCCAGTCTTATTTGGACAAATATCATGGATAATTGTAACTCGTTTTTTGTCAATAAATCGATTGTTGTCTTCGTTATCAAAGACTCAAACGATAATCCATTAAACGAATCACATACTATTGTTGGTCCGTTTTTGATTACGTGTCTGTAGTTGTTCTACAAATCTATTGAAATCATCGATAAACGTTTCATTTTATGGGCTAACGTATTCCTTTCCTGTTTCTGTTTGCGCCACTCATCGTCCATTCGTTTACTTTTATTCGCCGATGTATCCATCTCCTGTTCCTGTTTGCGCCAATCGTCGTCCGTTCGTTTCTCCTTCATAGCTGATGTAAACTTTTCTCGTTCCCGTTTCCGCCATTCGTCATCCTTTCTCTTTCTTTCAATCCATAAACGTTTCCTATCTCTTCTTTTCTCGTCATTTGAATTCATAGTAATTAATATTAAGTCTATAATAAAATAAAAATGTAAATGTTTAGAATACGCAAAAAAATTTAATGTTCACTCGACATAAGCTGAATCACTACTGAGACAGTTCTCGGAGAGCGCTCTCTCAGGTACTATTGCAACAATACTACAAAATATGCGCAGAACACAATATACTAATGATTGACCTTACAATTTTTGATGTTCACTCATCGAAAGCTGAATCACGAATGAGAGATTTCAGTGTGCACTCCCTTAAGTACTATCGCAACAATACATTTTGAAATAAAAATAAAAAATTTTATAAAAATGTTTTCAAAACGCAACAATATAAACACTATGTTTAACATATAAAAATAAATTTGTTTTTTAATAATAAATTTAATAAATTGTTGTAAATCATTGTTTAAACAAATAATAGAAATTTCACTGTGCACTCCATTAAGTACTATCTAAACAATACAATTTAAATTGAAAATAAAAATTTTGTAAAATATTTTTTTAATGCAACAATATAAATATATTGTTTAAGATGATTAAAATGAATTTATATTTAAATAAAAATATTTGAATAAACAATTTTCTAACGCTACACTCTTCAGGTTATCAACAATAATAAATAGTCACGTGACTTTTAAATTTAATTGTGTGCACATATTAGGGCTTATATTAAGAAATTTTCTTATCAATATTATCACAATAGAGGACTAGAAAAATACATAGCGATGATAATCATTATGAAAAATTATATACGAAAAATAATCAAACATGTCCCATATACCGGTGACCACAAAATCGGTCACAGAAAAAAACCGCTCGTATCGATTTGGGAAAATTTGTGTATCGGAAAAATAAAATTATTTCAAATTATAATTTTTCTATAAATTTTTAACGATAATTTTTTTCAACAATGTTTTTTACAAAACTTTTTACAACAATGAATTTTTAAAAGATTTTATCTATGATTTTTTTTGGTTTAAATAATTTACCAACAATGAATTTTTATTATAATAATTATTCACGTCAATGAGTCTTTGAAAATAGGAGTCTTTTTTGTCGATAGTAGTCTTTTTTTAAAAAAAATCCATTTATTAATATAGAGAAAAAATCCCTTAATAAATATAGAGACCGGTCTACATACAGACGGACGGACATGTCAAATCCAATAGCTCCTTTAGTTAAAGTGTGCTAAAAACATTGAATTACTATCATTTTTGTTGCATCAGATTATTTAAATAAAATGAGAAATGCTTTGTCAAATAAATTTAGTTAACTATGATTTAAAAAGCCTCAGTTAAATCTGAAACTAAAATCTATTAAATACTGTCACATACCGGTAAAAAATTAGAAGAAATTTCTTTATTATTTGCAATAAATGACACATTCCATGGAATAGAGTTCATGTAATTATGATGACCACAAGCATAAAATCCATACGTTGCTATTAAATACCAGATAACTATAGAAATAAAGCTATTTTCGAGTCCAGTTTTATATAAAATTATTAAGTAAATCGCGGCACTTATACTAATTAAAAGTAATGCAATATTCGAATCAATTTGTTGATATAACGATAATAAATAAATAGAGCATAACGATAGCAATATTGTAGAAGAATAATAATTTTCATTGGATTCACAATCAATTGTTTTCGATGTTTTTAACGGAAATAACAGCGCGAGTATTATTAATATAGCATTTGAATAAATGATAGTTTTTGCCAGAGTATGTTGATTTGTAGATAAAAGCTTTTCTAGTATTATCGGATCGACGAGAGATATTATCCATTGTCCGCACAGACATAAACACGTGAATATAGTCAAGTATTGTAATATAACATTAACGATGGAATTTTTTTCAGTGATTTTTGATAAATAATATAAAAACATAGTTGCAATTATAGCTAACAGTAAACACGATAAAAACACTTGTTTTGTTTTAAATGCTAAATCGTTTGAATTGTGATCTAAATTATATGAATAATATTCGAGATTAAATGATAGTTCGTGTGATATTAAAAAATTTTTCGTCAAACGAACGATTAAAACGAGAATCAATGCTCCGATAAATATGATTAATTTTTCCGATTTAATGGATTGCTTGATAAATACAAATTTCACACATATTATATCAATTAAATGGAATATAAGCAAAGTTTGAAGTGTATAATAAACGTATAATTCTTCGTTAATCAAAAATCGTTTATAAAATAATAAAATGAAATATAAACTAACGGCGATTAATCCACATTTCCTTAACGATATCTTTAATTTAAACATATCTTGTAAAAATAATATCTTCCGTTTACTTGTCAAATAAGTTATTACCAATTGGCCAATGGTTGGGCCAACAGAAACGAAAATAGATGTAACAGACGTGAGAAGTATCATGTCATTGATTGCATTCAATTTGTGAAACGAGAAACCGGTAAACGATATCATATTAGCAGTGATTGCGCCCATAAGTAAACCAATAACTATTTTACCGCAAAACCGCTGCAAATGGTGATGACTTGATATAAAATAAGCGCATGTAATATTAGCGACTATAGTCAAAAATAATACGATCGAACCGCTAATAATTAGTCCGATATCGTAATCAACTAATGATTTTTCTAATTGAGTTTTCACGTGAAAAAGATAATTTTCGTAATTTTTGCGAAGACGTTTCAGTGACTGTATAGTCGCTAACTTGTCGTCACTGGGAATATTGTTGAGCAAAACCCACTGTCTATCGTAACGTTCGAGAAGTTCGTCGAATTGGGTTTGAATCAATTTCGGGACCAAATAAAACGTTTGCCCATAAACAGCGAGATAGCGTTGAATCTGCGCGACATTGATTCGCAATGCGGTTATACGCGTCCAAATCGATTTGATTATATCGATATCCTCGTGACACGTGAATTCGCCGTTAGGTATCAATTGATCGCAATCCATGGGGAATGCGAATAATGAACTGATTACTCTTCCGATGTTCGAAAACGGAATCGGAGTTCCAAGTAATAGCGATAAAGTTGGGACCAAATCAATGCTATTAACTGCTGTTATTTCATCCTAAATATCGATTTACGATTTTTTCAATATACGTATAATAGGGTACTTATAACATATTTATTTTATGTTTTAACTAAAGATTTTCGCATATTTTAAATAATTAAAGTTATAGCCAGCCTTCGAAGGAAGAAAATGGATTCAATAAAACCCCGCCCAAACCAGACGCGCTCACACACGAATCTACCCGATTTTTTGATACCGTTGATACTGGCATGTATCACAGTTCATGCAAAACAGACAGTAATCGTACATTAAGCCTATAGCCATCATACGAACTTGAATCATATAATGATTAATAATGTTTTACGTAATTTTAAAGTATAAAAGCAATGCGTTAGACTTATTATTAGGGCTTCAATTTTTTGGGACTTAAAACCATAAAAATCGTGCGGGATTCGGGAACTAAAAAATTATCAAATTCAGGAACAAAAATTGAAAAATCGGGAAAATTTTTTTGTAAAAAGTAATAAAATAAATGTAAAATTTAGTGTTGGTTAGATTGAGATTACATTGTTGAAATAATATTTTTTAAATTTTAAAAAAAAATACTTTTCTATTCAAGAAAAATTGGTTAAACTTTTAAAATCGGGAAAATTTTCATTTTTTTTCAGTCAATTTCGGGTAAAATCGTGAATATTTAATTTATAGTAAAATTCGCGAAAATCGGGACAATAAAAATTATATTAAAATTATCTTTTTAATGTTTTTACCATAAACTTCCCGAAGATTGCATTAATCTTTAGTTTCGGGATATTCCCGAAAAATTGAAAACCTACTTATTATAATAGATTGTACTCTAGAGTGCAATCAGTTATGCTGTTACAGTAGTCTTTAAGTAGTCTATAATGTTTTATTTAAAGTCGCGACTAATTTAAACTGTAAATAATAGTTAAATAAAGTGATTACTGATTTAATGTTAAACTATGGAATCAGTTTCGCCCAAAGTATATGAATGGTACGCATCGCCGTAAATATCTAATCTGAATGAACTACAATATTAAAGCCCGATTTATTTCGTCCCGAAAACAACTCTTAATATTATTTTTAAACTTTATATTTATACCAACACTTATGACAAATCACATTAATTTTGTGGCGCAACCGAACGCAACTTTAAGTATTAGTAATATCAATAATTTAAATATATATAATAGAATACCTCAAACAAAACCATTGGTCTAAACGCGTGTACAAATAAAAACGGAGAATAATCGTCCATTAATTGATCGAAAGCGCTATTAGAATGATCGCCGATAACTATTAAAATCGTATCATTATTCTTATTCAATGAATCTATGATTTGATGCAAAACATCGTTAATTTGTTTAAATTGGTGTTTAGTATTTGAATGTTGAAAACCGTATCGACGAATATACCAGTCTATGCTAATAGTATGCGCCAAAACTATGTCCCATTTATTATATTGAATTTCCTTCACTAAATCTTTTATCTATACGTATATTTTATGAACGAAATAAAAAATAACTAATTAAATAAAATATCAATATCTTATAAATGCATTCATAAATATATTCTTTAAGAATTGATTTTAATTTTTTAAACGAAATATTTTAAAATTAATTTTTAATACTGAAGCATGAAATATAACCATAGTTACCCAGAGGGGAGTGCTTACCCAGGATTGATGTCCTCTAGAATTTTGGAAAACTTAACCCCCAACCAAAATTTGAAAATTCAGGGACGAGAAAAAATTGAAAATTTTGAAAAAATATTGGTCAAATGCATAGATTACACAAAGGTGGTATGCTCTAAGGGGTGTCAGATTCAGAAAATCTCAATTTTTTAGGGGGGAACTCATCGGATTTGAAAGACAATTTTTTGGCCTTCAGATCAAAATTATTTTTCAAAAAAAATGTTTTCAAATTTTTTTCTCGGCAAAGGCCTAAACCACGCCCCCATAAAAAATTTTAGTTTAAATTCATCAAGTTTTTCGAGGGGGCGTGGTTTAGGCTTTTGTCGGAGAAAAAATTTGAAAAAAAATTTGGTCGAAGGCAAAAAAATTGTCGTTCAAATCCTATGAGTTTTTGACCCCCGCCCCTAAAAAATTGAGATTTTATGGATCGATTCCCCCTAAAGGTTTTGGGTGTGGGTAACTATAAATATAACAAATATGTTTTTCATTAATTTAACTAATTATACGAATAATTTAATCGTACCTTTGATATATTAATGACATTATTATTATTAATATTAATATTCGTAATGTAATCACTAGTTAACAAAATTCGTTTTTCTTCATTTTTCAGTTGATATAAAAGATTATCCTCAATAATACTTCCAAACTTATCAAAATGAAAGCCTATATCAATAAATGTCTGCAAAGCACCGGTTATTAAAGACGTAAGTCTTTGTTTGGTTGGAAGCGAACCATTCGATGACAGTTTATAAATGATTGTTTCGTTTTTATATTCATTCAATAAATCATTCATAACTAACATATCGTCATTAATATCCGTTGAATTATTAAAACGATAACCTAAACCGTCGATAATAAGAATAACCGCTTTATTATAAGTTTTCGGGAACCAACAGCCAGGAGTGTGCGGTATATTCGTATGAGCCGTATATCGCATCGAAGTATACGTCGACGTCGTGTCCAAACAACTACTGTTTCGGTAAATTATGTTCTTGTGAATCAAAAACCCGGACGAAAACAACCAAATTGAGAACAAATACAGCGAACAAATCCATATTATTATTAATGAATTGTAAAATATATAAATATTTATATTCATATTATGTTATTTAAAAAAGTTTGTTTACAAGTTTTCCGTAAAAACTTTAATTAAACGAACGCATGCGTACTCAATATATAAACAAACAAATGATTTACTTTAAAAATTTCAAATATCGAAAAACATGCGAATATTAAGCAATCGGTTTTTCCGAAAGCTTTTAACCAGATTTTTGAGTAAATATGTTTCGCTTGAACAGCGGTTTAGCGAATCGACATCGAAATCTAATATTACTGTCGGAAAACCAAAACGTGCGAACTTGTTGTCGGGTAGAGTTCACGTGAATATAGGAACGATCGGTCACGTGAATCACGGAAAGACAACTCTCACGTCTGCGCTCACGAGAGTCACGTCTGAAAAAGGATTGGGAAAGTATGTGTCGTTCGAGCAAATAGATAAAGCGCCGGAAGAACAGCTGAGAGGTGTGACCATAAATGCTGCGCACGTCGAGTATTGCACGGATACGCGACACTACGCGCACACTGACTGTCCCGGACATCGACAGTACATCAAGAATATGATATGTGGCACATCGTTAATGGATGGCGCTATTCTTGTTGTGGCCGCCAATGAGGGACTAATGCCTCAAACGAACGAACATCTGATGTTAAGCAAACGAATCGGTGTCAACCAAATTGTTGTTTATGTTAATAAATGCGATCTCATCGACAACGAAGTGAGAGCATTAGTTGAAATCAAAATTAGAGAATCGCTCGATAGTTATGGGTTTGAAAGAAGTGAGTCTGCTTTTGTGTTCGGTTCCGCACTGTTAGCTCTCAGTGGAGATCAGTCGCAATTCGGAGAGCCATCCATATATCGATTGCTCGATGCGATCGATAATCACATAATATTACCTGAAAGAGACATTGAATCGCCATTTTTTATGTCCATTGAATCTAAAGTGTCGATTACCGGCAGAGGAACTGTTTGTATCGGAACTGTAGAGAAAGGAGTATTAAATCGCGGCGAACGCATCGAGATTTTAGGTTTTGGGGAAAAAATAAAATCAGTTGCGTCTGATATCCACATATTTCGTAAATCAATACCTAAATGTGAAGCTGGAGATCACGTGGGAATTCTATGCAGAGGAATCAAGAACATGACTATCGATAGAGGAATGATTATATCGAAACCAAATACATTCAGTTTATATAACAGATTTGAGGCTGAATTATATTTAATTTCTAAAGAAGAAGGCGGTCGTGACAAACCAATTATAAACAACTATTGTGGACAGATATTAAGCAGTACGTGGTGTTGTGGATCCAGAATTGTTATTCCGGAAGAGGAAGGAGATATGCTTTTGCCCGGCGATCGCTGTAAAGTGCATATAACAATCAATTGGGATATGTGTGTGCGTATTGGACAGTCGTTTACTATAAGAGAATATGGAAATACTATCGCTTTTGGACTCATCACTAATTATTTGCCAAGTATTGAGTTACCGCGTAATAGGAATTTACAGCAATTAGATATAAACAGGAATAAAATAATCAAACATTGTTTAAAACCAAATATAATTATTTAGCCAAATACCGGTATGTATTTTCTATTTAATGTTGAAAACTTTTAAATTCAACTATAATTCAACGAACAGTTGAATTAAGAAGTTTCAAAAGTTTCTCAATGCAAATAAGATACAGTATATGAATGAGTATTGCATGCAAAGGTCATATTGATTTATAGTTTTGATCATATGATGTTAGAGATAACGTTTTATATTAATATGCGAACGAAAATAATTAATATTGAAAAATCGTAAAATGCATGAAAGCGACGATCAAGTAATAAGTCCGCCAACTGATACCCATATATGTAAACGTTTGATCAACAAATTATATAATCTTACGGTAACGCAAATCAACGAATTGAATGGTTATGACGATAGAAATTATTATGTGATCGCTTATAGTGACAATAATACATGCGATAAATACATATTGAAAATTACGAACAGTTTTGAATCAAATATTAATGGTTTAATAGAATCATTGAATAAACTACTATTTCATTTAAGTGATAATGACATATGCGTACCGATTCCTATACAAAATATAGATTCTAAGTATATATCGCGTGAGATATTAGAATCCGATGGCAAACGGCATTCATATGCGGTTCGTTTGCTTCGTTATATCGATGGGAAAATGCTTTACGATATAACATATACACCATCTATTCTATACAAATGCGGACAATTTCTCGCAAAAATGACTAATGCTCTTCAGGTACGATACGTTTCAAATCACATTGAATTTCAAAAATTTAAATAATAAATCATTTGAATTTCAGACATTCGACGATAAAGTTTTAAGAAGCAGATCATTACTTTGGTCGCTATTAAATATGTGTCGTATCAGAGATATGATTAACGCGATCGACAATGAATATCATAAGCAAATTGTAACGAATATAATATCAAAATTCGAGAGTGAAGTGCTTTCACAAATCGATCGGTTCGAGCATTCGATAATTCATGGAGACTTTAACGAACAGAATATAATAGTAGAAAATAATGAAAATGATTGGAACGCGAAAGCAATCATAGATTTCGGTGATGTTCACTACGCTCCCAATGTATTCGATTTGGCCATTCTATTGACATATACTATGCTAAAAACAGACACAATCGATCCAATAAATGCGCCCGCGTTTGCTCTCAATGGTTATTTATCGTTGCGTCCGATTAAACCGATTGATCTCAATATTTTATCGGTAATTATCTGATACGCACGTCTAGAGTACGTGTATTTGTGAGATAAAATAGACCAGTAAATCATTAAAATTTCCGGACAGAGCCCTAAAGCACACAAAATTTTTGATGTGCTGCGCACTCCTCATTATTTCTTAAAATCAAAATCTCACCCGATTTCATAAATTACTTAAAAATTATTTAATCTATTTTTATTTAATGTCATTAAACTGAGCAATAAATTCCAAAAATAATCAAAATTCAAAGTCCAATCCATCCCCAGATATTAATAATGAAACTCAGAAACCGATCCTATAATATATGTCGATAGACGCGAAGATAACATTAATAATTGAATTAACTGTTTATAATGTACAGTAAGTAATAATCTCATGAGTGCATGCATTCTGTTCAAAATTATTAAAATACACTTTAAAGTTGTTTTTTACATAATTACTATTCGGAATACAAATAAGTTATACATTATACCGTAATTGTTCTTATAATTATTCTTAGATTAGTATGAAAAGCAGATTATGTCAATCATTAGTAATCGGTGCGTATACGTATAAAAGCGATCCGACAAACGATTATGTCTTAACGACAGCTAAAACTGGATGGACTATACTCGAAAGATTATACGTTGAAAGCGATGAACAACTATTGTCGAAATGGTTGCAATTTGGACAGCAAAATATAGTTTAAATTCCTTTCTCCGCATAATATAGATTCTGTAATACATATTATTACTGAATCTTCAATTTCTCATATTTTAAGATTTTTTGAGTTCTGTTTTGTACGATTATAATATAATTAAACAAATATTTTATTGTATGCGAGAATATCTGATTTAAGTATTTTTAAAATTTTAATTTAAATGTTATATTCAATTAATTTCTTCAAATTCCTTTAAATTTTTCCTCCTTTAAAATTTCGAAATTCTTACTTCGATTCCACCATTTCTCGGGAATATAAATCATTCAATAGATTGAAACGAAAGTATGTGAAACGAAAAAATTCATTTTTGGATTAATTAGAATCAAAAATAATTTATATTTTTGGAATGGAATGTTTCCTTTTTTACTATTCTAATTAAGTTAAACCATTTTTAAAAAAATTAATATTTAATTGCGACACTTAAGATAACGTTGAATAATTTATTAGTTAATTTATTGCATTTTTACTGATAATAATATGCAAATAATTTTGTCATTTCTTTAAATAAGATCTTAAATTTTATACATTAAAAGTATTATACATTGATTTACTTAATTAACAAGATTTTATAACTGTTCTATACTTACGGATAGTTAAGGTTAATAAACATACTGAATAACTAACCGTATTGTGAATGTAGTTTTTTTGCTTAAAAAATTAATAATGTTTAAGATTTAGTTAAATATGTTTAATTTGATTAAAATATAAAAAAAATAAATAATATTTAACAAAATGATTCAGTAATCAAAATCTAAATTAATTTAAATCAAAAAATAAATTTGGTTCAATTACTTCAAACATTCGAGAGTTTATTTCTTAAGTCATTTCGATTAATTTTACGGTTCGGCTTATAATTAAGTCGATTCCAAACGTTATTCCTTTTGAACTTCAACTGATTATTGACGGCCAGCTCTAACAGGTCTGCATCGACAGCGCAATAGTTTCCCTGATCGTCGTTATCGAGTCGATCCCAAATCGATTTCGATTTCCTTTCCTCAACAACTATTTCGTGTTGTTTTGGTAGTGATTGCGTGGTTAAACGCTTTTTATTCATAATCAAAACCTCTTCCTCGTCAGCTCTCATACGCATTCGTTTCGCGTTAATCACGAAATCATTTTTATCATTTATTTCGTCGATTTGTTGTACATTTCTCTTAACGGCGTCGCGAACTGTTTGTGGACTGAGTTTCGTTTTTCGGTCAGTTTTAACCGCAAATCGCAATAATAACGCTTTCGCTTTCGGATGATGTTTGCCTAATCTCCATATAAAAGATGGCGGAACTGGTACTTGAAGAGTGTCGGCATCGATCACTTCAACACCAAAATCAATGGTAATGTTCTGTTTAACAGATTTGAGTACAATAGCAGTGGTCAACGCTATCATAGCGATTGCCGCACACTTTTCATTGTTGAATACGATATTACACGACAGATCGTTAACCCATTCTATTGAATTTGGTTCGTAATCATTGAAATACGATAGTATATCATCGGAACTCATTTGTTGGACACCACGGATGTGAATCACATTCAGTCTCCAATTACAGTATTTGCGCTCTAAATCATCGAAATTGATGTTAAAACACTGGTAAAGCGAATATAATTGCTCTTCAGTTATATGTTTGCTATTTGTGCCAACATTTGTATGTTTAATCACAATTTTTGTTTCTATATCTTCGTCTAATTCGTCGTCAATTTCTTGAATCATATCGATATCTTCGGTTGAATTCATGATAACGTATTTCGAAATGAATTACAAAGTAACGTAACGGTTAAACTGTTAACAGCAACACAATGTAAACTTATATTAACGGATAACCGTAAGCATAATGTATTGAGAATTATGTTGTGTTTTGCAATAACAGTTTTGTGGTTATTTGTTAAGAATTCGGATTTAGAAAATTAGGCTATTTTTGGGTTCCCTCGTCTGAGTTAAGTCCAATGAAACCTCATTTTATTTCGGAAAATGCCCCATTCAGCCACTAATTCGAATTTTCGATTTATCGGTTTTTCTGTTATACCCGAGCCCTACATATGGGATATCAATCATATAATGGAAAGGCGTTTTGGAGAGCTTTCAAACAAAAACACCATTTACTAAGAGAAACCCATTTTCCCGATATAAAATTTTTTATAAAATGAGAATAGACTTATCAATAGAGATGGGAAATTGGAGACAAATTTTTTACTAAAAAGGAGACAAAATAGGAGACACAATTTAAATAAAATGGAGACAAAAATGGAGACAAAAGGAGATGCTAAATTTTAAATTTAATTTTAAATACATACTATAAAAAAGTATTTTTTGCATAAAAAAAATATATAATTATTTTCTAAGTTAAAAGATGTCTTCTATTTAAATAATTGAATATATTTGTCTCTGAGGGCTAAAACAGCCCAATATTTTATTCAAAAGTCCGAAAATTTTGAATGTATAATTGCAGAAAAAATTGAAAATTTTCATATTTTAACCAAAAAACACGAGAAAATTGAAAATTGGAGACAACTATCGACAATATTACTAATTTGGAGACATGTCTCCTAAAGGAGACAAAAATTACGTTTTGGAGACAATGGAGACAATTGGAGACATTGTCTCCAATTTCCCATCTCTACTTATCAAACAACTTTTTTATTTTAACTATAGAACATGTATCAATTGTAACTAAATATTAATTATTAGTCTTAAAGCATTTACAATTTTTACATTAAGCAGAATTTTTTATAAATAATTCAAAGATGATTAAGAATAAAAAACTAGATATTTTCGGGCCTGATATAGTAATGTCGGTTCGGTTCGGGTCGGATACATTAATACTTGAATTAACTATTTATGGCGTAAAGGTAAAACAAGGCTTCCTGGGGTCCATAAAATTACAATAGAATCATTTAACCTTATAGATGTATATAAAATGTAAATAAATAAACATCAATTCAATATACCTTCTGAATTCCTTGAGATAGGTCTCGAAAAGTAATGAAATTAAACATAAATATTTTGATTAAATTATGAAATTCCTTATAAATTTCCGTATAAAATGCTGTAATTTTCACGCATTTTCAATTCCTCCTGAATATCTTTCCCTTAATCAGTTACACTGATTCAGTGTAGCATATTTTACTGGTAATTCTATAAACAAATCTTTTTAATTTCGGTTTTTGGGATCTATTAAACGTATGTAACGCATGCGCATTAAGTAACGCATTAAATTTTGTCAATTCATTTCGTGTGAATCGCATCGTACAGACTGTAAGGTATAGTGCATACGATTGTATTACAATTATTGGTATTATTTATTACATTAAACGTACATTTTGCTAATTATCTCAATAACTGAATGTCCACTGATTTAAACGATAAAACTATGGACGAAAGTATTGAGGTATTTCGACATATATTTATATGGAAACTATGATTTTTAACTATTTATTTAATTTGGAAAGATTTTAAGCGAAGACGTTCTTCGGATGTCAACCGACGAAATCGTTGGTCGAACGCGTTTGTTAGACAATGAAATTAAGATAATGAGAAGCGAAGCGTTGAGAATAAGTCACGAATTGGCGGCACAGAAGGATAAGATCAAGGAAAACACGGAAAAAATTAAAGTGAATAAAACGCTTCCATATTTAGTGTCAAACGTAATCGAATTATTAGACATCGATCCTCAAGATCTCGGAGAAGAAGACGGCGCTAATGTGGATCTGGACTCTCAACGTAAAGGCAAATCTGCTGTCATTAAGACGTCCACCAGACAAGTATTCATATTTATAACATGAATATACTATTACTAAACGTAATTTTATAATTAAATTAATTATTATTCAGACATATTTTCTTCCGGTAATTGGTTTGGTTGACGCAGAAAAGTTGAAACCTGGAGATTTGGTTGGAGTTAACAAAGATTCGTATCTCATATTGGAAACACTTCCCGCTGAGTATGCATAACCAGTATTTTTTAATGACAAAAGATATTTATTTAACGTTAAGCTCATCGCTGTTTTATAGTTATAGATTTTAATAAGTTTTGTTTTTTATTTAATAAATCAATTTATTTTTAGGTATGATTCTCGAGTTAAAGCTATGGAAGTGGACGAACGGCCAACAGAGCAATACAACGACATCGGAGGTCTAGACAAACAAATAACCGAATTAATAGAAGCAGTAGTGTTGCCGATGACGCACAAAGAAAAGTTTGAAAATTTAGGCATTCAGCCACCAAAAGGCGTGTTACTGTACGGTCCGCCCGGAACTGGCAAGACATTACTGGCGCGAGCGTGCGCTGCGCAGACAAAATCAACATTTCTGAAGTTAGCGGGACCTCAATTGGTTCAGATGTTTATCGGTGACGGCGCTAAACTGGTTCGCGACGCTTTCGCTTTGGCGAAGGAAAAGGCGCCGGCAATCATTTTCATCGATGAATTGGACGCAATCGGAACAAAACGATTCGATAGCGAAAAGGCTGGCGACAGAGAAGTTCAACGAACGATGTTAGAACTACTCAACCAATTGGACGGTTTCAGTTCAAACACCGATATTAAAGTAATCGCCGCCACAAATCGTGTCGATATTCTCGATCCCGCTTTACTTCGTTCGGGAAGACTCGACAGGAAAATAGAATTTCCTCATCCGAACGAAGAGGCGAGAGCTCGTATTATGCAAATACATTCGAGAAGAATGAATGTCGATTCCGAAGTGAATTACGACGAACTGTCTCGTTGTACCGATGATTTTAATGGAGCGCAGTGTAAAGCGGTTTGCGTTGAGGCGGGAATGATTGCGCTCAGAAGAAATGCTGCGAGTGTTACACATGAAGACTTTATGGACGCTATTCTAGAAGTTCAAGCAAAGAAAAAGGCTAATCTTAATTATTACGCTTAGTTTGATAAATTTAAATTCAATAAAATATCCATTTTTTAAAAAAACTTTTTATTGTAAAGTTACGTTAAATTACAATTCAGAGAAGTTTTAATCTGACATTATTCTTAGCTTTTTAAACAATTATCAAATATTTAAATCTTCAAGCATTTCTTGCAGTGTTATTTTCGGAGCGTCTTCGTCCAGTTCGTCGGTGTCGACAGCCATCATATTTTCTATCTTTTCTTTATCGGCGAAAATATTTACATTTTGTCGAAGTGTTTGATCTTCTTCTAAATCTTCCATAAAGTCAACCAAATCTCTCATATCAGAACTGTTTTCGGATGCATTGATATCCAAATGACGTAATTTCCACAATCTTTTTCGATTTCTTAAGGCCTTTTCTCCGTAATGTTTCTTAACAATGATAGCATCCGGTAATTTATCGGCATTATTGTTGGCATACTTTTCATAGATTGGTTCATTAATATTAGCAGACGCCATATCGAAAGCTAACACAGTGTCTCCCGGTTTAAGCAAATGTCCCAAATGGCTTCGAGTGTGAGTTTGATTCTCAATTCCTACTTCACTTGACTTAACTATCCAAACATCGGCCAAAATGTGCTAAATTTAATTACATAACGTTATCGGGTGTTAAAATTTTATTAAAATGATTACTCTATCAGAATGAGGACCAAAAGTATGTTTAATGTTATGTTCGCTTATCGAATCGATGTCCATTATGGTCCACTCTGTTAGTTGTTTGCAATTACATATCGATCGAAACGGATTCCGAAAATAGTTTTGTGCCGACAGTTCCGAAACTATATTATTAAATAATATACAGTACAGTATAATAAACTATACAATGTTTTAAATTTATTGGTTTAATATTTTATTTTTTTTAAATAAAGGTTTTTTAATATAAGAAAACTCTAAAAACTCTACAATAAACACATTTGAACTTACTTTTAAGCGAAAAAGGATCGATTAAGTAAACAAGATTCGTAACTCTAGTTACAACACAAATCGGTCCTATGTTTCCAATTAATTGTGAAGTTTGTTGCGGCAAACATACGATATCATCCTTACATATGGGAACTATTTCTACGGAGAACGTGTGCTTATAATTATACGTATTATTGTGAGTGTCGTGCGATATCAGTTGCTTCGATGTGATGTAACGACACGGCACAACAGACATCAGAAAATCCACTAATTTTCTTGCGTGATCTTTCTTATCGAAATAGAAATCGATTCCGTCGTGATTGGTCTTAATATTTACACACTTTTCGTGCGCTTTATGTTTCAATAATAACTGTTCCAAATAAAAAAACGTTTTCTTATGATCGGCTTTTTGTCTGACCTGAACCAATGAGCGCCAAAAGTCTTTAGCCTCTCGTCTTTGACAATCTTCGCACATCTGCCCATTAACCACATATTCAACGATAAATACTTGTTGAAGAATAGCTCCGCCAAACACTTCTTTCTGAACGGTTAGTTTAACTTTCAGACGTTTAGAGTGTGGTTCTGTCCATACAAAACTTGCGTCAACCAAATGAACCTAAATATGAACCATTTATTTAGAAAACTAGTTTATAATTAGGAATTTGCGGGAAATCATAAATTTATGATTCGGGCGCCGATAGAAAAGCCTAATATTTAGGTTTTCGGGTAATGGAAAATTTTTATGACAATTTTGAAAGAATTTATTCATCAGTTTTAAAAATATGATAGTTTGAAGTAAAAACTTTAGTTTGTAAACGATTTTTTCGGGAGTTGCCAGGAATACTGTCATTTGTCGGAACAGTTAAAATTGAATTGGGGGGCAATTTCGGTCAAAATAGGGCATTACCCGCAATCGATGTTTCCCTATTTATAATAATTCTACAATAATGCAGTACAAGTACAGTATACTTCGTGTACAGACAGATATGCTTTAGTTTACACTTACTTTATTCAAATAATTTAACTTTTTCAGACAAACCGATAAAAGTTCTTTGGATTCTAGTGATGCGCTCACCCATTGACCAATTTGTGGCTGATATCTATTCATGCAAAATACAGTAGAATTATATGAATCAAACCTATATAGACTTATCAATAGACAATCTGTAATACCGTTCACATGATTTGCAATAATGTAACACAACTTGTTTAGCGATCCCTTCAGTGATATCCACTTTATTTCGAAGACACGGTACGCACGTATTCGATGGATTTGCCTCTATTTTGGTTCCGCATTCGCAACATAAACAATAATGTTTTGAATCATCCATAATATTCAACTCACACTCAATTCAATTCAATACACGTGTGAAAAGCGGAGTTTAATATCATATAGGCTTACAGTTATTTAGCATTAGAAATGGCAATCTCGCAGTCAGTCTCTACTGTTTGCTATTTGAGTTGACGCTCACGTTAATGCCATCTCATATGATATGAACGAATTAAACGAATTATACCATCGGATAACACTAATTGGTAAAACGAAATTTTTTGTAAGTTATTATTAGGGACTCGAAAATCGTTGGAAAAAATTAATTAAATCGTTAGAAAAATCGTTAAAAAACTTAGAGTAAAACAGCAATATTAATGTAATTAAAGGATGGGTTTTATTAAAAGATTTCAAAAATTATGGTATAATTCAAATCTCTTCAGATTTAGGCGACATAGATTTGATTTTCTTAATTATATCTTTCTTTATTAAAAATTTTTATTGTATTTTTTTCAAAAAGTTGACCTAAAAAACGCCTAATATCAAAACTCTTCGGATTTAAACGACAAATTTTCAAATAAAATTGCAATCGTTTGAAATAAATAAAATCGTTAGTTATATTTAAAACCGTTTGTTTCGTTAATTAAATCTAGTTTTTTTAAAGTTTTTAAGTTAAATACCAATTATATATGCGTTTTCATATCTATTCTGAGTGGTTTTAAGAAATCGTTAATTAACGATTTTCGCGTCCCTAGTAATAAGACATTTGGATATAATCGCTCTTAAATTGACTCCATTAATACGAAATTATTTAGCATCAAATTTTTATTTCTAAAAGAATAATTTAATAATAATCGCATTGCATTGAGAATTTAAGGAAATTTTTATGTGTTATTTTGAAATAGTTTTAATTAAAAAGAAGTGTACAAAACATGATAGTAATTTGTTTTTATATGTGTTATACTATTACTATTTCACATATTTTGTTAGTTTGCACGACATTATATCGTTAATAAACTTTTATAATATACTTTATATTAAGGTATTTATTAAATTACTTTTTAATACTGTAATAATAGAGGAGAATTTTATGACGTAATTCTAAAATTAAGTTTTGGTTATTTATTATTAAGAAAATTTTAGTATACTATATGAACAATTGAGTAAAAGCATTCAAAGTTTTTCATGAATCAATCCAAATATTAGTAATTTATTTTCGCCATTCAATTGTGTTAACTTAATGTTCTAATGATTAGACTAAAAATAATAAATGAGTTGAACATAACCGAAATGATAGTGATTTGGATGTTACTGTTAACTTTGTACTGCATATTACGTACCGTTCACTAGCAAACTGTTGTTTTAACTAAAAAACTTACAGTACACGTGTAAAGTGTTGTCTTTTCAAATAAATCATTTATTATTAAATTGTTAAAAATTAATAAATTTAATATCAATTCTTACATAAATTATTTTAATTTTATTTAACGTTAATTTAAATAAAAAATCAGAATCAATATTATGTTAGAATCAAAAATACTTCTTTTTGCGTTACTTTTCAAGCATTAACCACATATGGATTGAGAACCGTTTGATTGACAATAACTGCTGGTTGAGTGAGTTTTGGACGAAATATAACGCATAATGCGTGGATAATACCAGGAATGTATAGACAAAGCGTTAAAATAATGCTTAGACATAAGTCACTGCTACAACCAGTGGACGATAGCACTGCCAATGGAGGGAATATGAATGCGAATATAAACTCAAACACAATACACATTTTCTATTTAAGACATCTGTTACACGAAAAGCGGTTTTAATAAAATAAGCGAATTTGTGAAAAACCTATTTGATTGTTGTCATGCGAAGTAGAAAAAGCAATAAAAAATATTACAGTAGTTATAAATGTCAGCATTATTTATCATTAAACATAGACATGAGGATTGAAAATCAAATTGATTTTATATTAAAATATAATTTTTTGACAAAACGTAATCAAAGAGTAATAAATCTGAATAAACATATTATAAAATAATTAAAAGTAAGCGTAAAAATTGCAATTACACACTTAATTACTTAATTTAATAATTTATCTCATAACATGAAATTAAAGTAAAATATTTATATTTTTAACCATAACTCTGAAGTAAAGTTGCCGACGGTTTAACATTTGACAAACCGAACCGAACCGAACCGAACCATTTCAAGAAAATTTTAAACCGCAAAACCGCTGTTTAAACCGCCAAACAGTGTACATTTAATTAAATCATTTGTTAAATCAATTTATCTAATTAAAACTGCATTCATTTAAATTTAATTAATTTATGATTACATATAATATAATTATTTAAATGAAATTTTATAAATTATGTAAGAATGCTTCAAAAGTTTATAAATTACGTTAAAAATGTACAAATTGCTATTTAAGAGTAAGTTATATATTTTTAATAATAAACGTAAGGAATATTGTGATTTTACATCATTTAATCATTTTTAGGTCATTTTCGAGAAAATTACTACTAAAATATCATCTAAAAATTGATTGGCGATTTAAACCGCGGTTTATAAAGTATAAAAAATTAAACCTAAACCGCTAACTATAACACACTGGCGAACCGCAGGCAACTGAAGAATAGAAAAGTAAATAAAAATTTATTAATAAAAATGATTATTTTATTATATAAGTTTGTCATTAAAATTATATAATTTTCATTATAATTTCAAAATTCTTAGAACATAAAACACTTAAAACATTAAACAAAATTTTATTTAAGATAAATACGGAATAATTTTTTAAGATGAGGTTTACGTAATAAAAACTTAAGCAATAAAACACAAATTGGTTTAGATATTATAAATATCTTTTAATAGAATTAACAGCAACTTTACTCTGAATTATAGAACCTTATTTAATCAAATAATTATTAAATAAGTTTCATCATAAAATTACATAATTTTCAGTATAATATCGAAATTATTAGAACATAAAACACTTAAAACATTAAAACAAAAAGGGAATATGTTTTTGAGCCGAAATCACAATTTAGTATTAAAATGAGTTGAATTTTAATTATATTTTGTTAATTTGTAATAAATGTAAGAAATAAAACACAAATTGGTTTATATATTATAAATACCTTTTAACAGATTTATGTAAAGCGATCTTAAGATTTCAGTTTTAGGGGAATTAAAATGTGGAAAAATCTTTCTATTTGTTAAGAAAACATCCATTAAATTATATATAAGTGATCCATTCATATGTTTAAGGATATCAATATTTCCGAATGGATACTCAAATAGAGCATTAATCGTAGAAAATAGTTCCAAAACGCATTGAAATTCTGCATATGAATGCAAATTTTTGATATCAATGTTATCTTTCTTTTCATTATATTTCAAAATTTGGTCAAAACCAATCATATTATATTTATGTTTATACTTATTGTAAATAACACTTACAATAAATGAATGAAAAAATGGTATGTAATCAATGATTGTTGTGTTATTCATCCAATAATTAATAACAATTGCCATAAATACCCAAAATTCAAGATCGTTATCATTCGATACCATTAAATCCAAATTATCGGTTAACAACGATTCTGTTAAACGCATAACAAAATCTTCATCCAAACCAACTAATTTTAAAATAAATTCCTTCCTTTTGCTGAGATCTCTTATTTGATCCAATGTTGGAATTTCTTGTCCATCACTCAAACAAACAATTGGCTTAATTTTATATTCAAATATTTCATATCCTTTTCTCGAATAAATAGCTAATGGTTTTAATTTACGGTTATTTATACGCATTAATGATGAAATAATTTGATATAATTTGGCACAGCATTCATAACTTGAGAAATTTTCGATTTGCGCCTTAATATAAACCGTAGATTTCGTGATGATTGACATTAATAAAGTGCTTCCGATTTTCATTGTTTGAAACTCGTAAAGAAACCATTTTGGAAGATATGACACCTCTTTATCATAAAAAATCACATCAAAATTTACGATATCATTACGATTGCCGTCAAAACATATTAATTCTAATAAATAACTATAATTATCACTTAATTGGTAGCTATTTATGGATTTAAGAAAACCATTGTATAAGTGTTGTTGATTTCTTCGTTTCAAATACTCGTAGACATCACTTATAGCGTGAGAAGCATTGATTTTAGAGCACAACCATTGAATCAATTGATTCATACGATCGTGATATATGTTACTATAACTCGAATTACCATTTAATTTATTATTAGGCTTATAAACACAAATGTTTTCAACGAAATCGTCAAATACTTCATAATTTGCGTAATGATTTCCCAAAAGTGAACCAAATATTGGAAGCATTTCAGACTTTATATCCAATAAACGAGTAAAATCTGTTCGTTTATAAAGTTTACATTCGATGTAATTTCGTTTAAGTTTATACGAGTTTTCCCAATCGAAAAACATGCACGAAATCACGCCATAATTAATATCGATTAACAGAAAGTCGCTGTCATTTGAAAGCAATGGACATTTGAGATAATTCGCTACTTTTGCCACATGAATGTCAGCATCGAATGTGCACTGAAAGTAATCCTTAAATTTCATTTCTCGCATAACTTCTATAAATGTTTCTTTAATCAAAATCGGCAAAACTTCCAAATTTTCAAAATCTTTCGTTTCGTTCAATCGTTTCATTTCTACGTGTTTTTTCACGTATCGTTGATATCTATTCGCCAATAAATCGATATGAAAAGTGCCATCAAATATGATTACTGGACTAATATTGCAATTTTCTAATGTATTAAAAAAGTTGCGCACAACCATAGCGTATACGTCATAATCGCCACCAAATTTCAAAGTAATGTTTCGGTCGAAAAGATCATAAGCGAAATTGTGTCCATCGATAACTAAACGCGTATTTTTCAACTCATATTTATTTCTTAATCCATCGATTTTGTCGACAAAACTATTAAGACTTCGGACTCCCATTTCGATGTGAATTTCGATAAATACTATTAAAGCTTTATTAAAACACCACTTAATACTATTGTCAACAAATGTTTTTCAATTTACAATCTTATTTATAATAACAAATTTGATTTGTATGAATCATTGATGAGCTTATTAAACGTAGTCTCCAGACTGTCGCGAAGAATAAACTGAACAAAATATAAAAAAAGGGGAAAAAATGTTACATAATGAAACAAATAAGCTTATAAAAAACGCGACATTTAGGCGTCACGTTTAATAAGCTCATCAATGGTATGAATCATAGCATTATATATCATATATCAGAAAATTTCACGTGAATTTGAAAAACAATAAAAATACGATACGTAAACATTTGTCTTTTACAGTTTGGAAAGTGATTCAAATAGTCTAGAGTTTTGATTTTAAGAGTGCAATCAATTAAAAATATTTATGACTTATTTGTAGATTATATAATTAAGACTAGTAAGTCCTTTAATTTTATAAACTCAATCTCATAATTTAAAAACAGGTTTTAATTAATAAAACAATTCCCTTTAAATTAAATTTTGTAGTTTTTCAATACAAATACAATTTTCTATTTTGTTATAAATAAAATTGTAATTTGATAATAATGTCGAATCTTTCACTATATGATCCGAACTCAACATTTCAGGCAATTGTTTAGTCTATTACCATAAATTAAAACTTTTAGTAATTTTGAGTTTTGGTTTTAAAATTAAAAATTTAAAAAATATATTAAATCCGAAGTGTTTTTGTAAACCTCATTATTTTTTAGTAAATATATTAAAATATATCGTTTGTATATTTCGAGTTTTTGATTGAACTTTTTTAGATAAAATTTTTCAAATTAAAAAAAATATTTTTAAATGTCTTTAGATTTATTATTTTTTTCTTGCAGTATTATAATTATAAATAGACCGAATTTGCTCCGAAAATGCCCTTTTTTTACTCCCCGAATCCCTCCTGAATTTGAATGATTTTTACCCCGAATTTGATTGCTTTAATTATAAGTAATACTTTATCAAAACATATCTTTGAAATCACAATGCAATTCGTTTATTATGCTATTAGTAATAAAATAATCGATGCTAACTAATATCATATTAATATACGTGTGCACTGAGCACAACCCGAATGGTTAACCAGCCAACATCTATGATATTAAATTAACTCTTTGACTAATGCGTAATCGAAAATTTGTTCGTCTAAAAAAATAACGCAACAGTGATTTGGTATTTTATGTACAGTTAGGGCGTGAAATTTATTTTCATTTTCGAGTTTCACTTTTAAATGATTTTGTTAAGGTTTGGACAAATAAAGTAAAATTTTCTTAGAAAGAAGATGAATGCATGGGATTTTCTTTCTCACACCTGTGAGTTATTATATGCCTTTTTTCTATATTAGTACTTGAAACCTTTAGTTTATAAAGATAATCCCAAAATAATAATGGAAATAAACACATTTATCAAAACAAATTTTAACTTTTATTAGTCCAAACCTTAGCAAAATTATTTAAAAGTGAGACCCGAAAATGATCCGAACGGTAGATTTATAATAATAGAATTTGTTTATTACTATGTTTGCGATATTATTATTTTTGTATTTTTATTGTGTTCAGTATTTTTTAAATAATTATGATTTTATTTTGAATCAATAAAATAGTTATTAAATATAATAGCAATAATTAAAAAATACGATAATGTGATTTTGTTAAATAACATAATTTAAATAAAATCAATAGGTTTGTTATGTGAATGAGCCATAGTTAAACATCTAACAAACATCTTTTGAAAAGCGACGACTTATAACATGATATTTAAATAAATATTCACTTTATAAACTTTTTAATAATTTTTAACTTAAAAACGAAAAGTACTGTATCAGCAGATAATTCACAATATGTTTTTGTTTACAAAATTACAATTTGGGCATTATTTATTCAAAGTTAAGATAGCGTATATTAAACATAAACAAAAATATTTTAATAAATAATTAAATCATTAAAGCTTAATAAAATACTATTACATTAAATTAGAGTTTTTCAAATTTTTGCCATTTTATCTGAAAAAATTTTGTTAATTATTATTTATTTAAATTTTTATAATCTTCAAAAAATAATTTTATATTTCTTTAGAAAATAACTTTTTTAAATTATATAAAAAATAGCATAATATTAAAATAAATATAAAAATACTAGAAATTAGTTTGCAGTAATAAATTGTATTGGAGTCCGAATTATTAATAATTATTTGAATTTATTAATAAACACTTCATTTGAATTCATTATTAATAAGTGATTGTCTATATTTATAATCGATGTGAATATGTTTTACAGTAAAAATAAAACTTAAGTTTTAACGTAATAAAAACTTTCTAATCGACTTTATAGCAAAACCTTGATTTAAAATATATATTATGTTTTATATATGTCTATATTTAATATATAATTTTTTTATAGGAACTTCTCTCCATGTTTTTTAAATTAAAATGATTTGATTAAACTCATATTATTATTACTGTAATTATAATGATTTAAATATCGAAAATATTAATTTTTGAAATTTTTTTGAGGAAGAAAATAAGTTTGTATATATTCTTATTTTAATTGACAACGACATCAAGTTATAAAACTAATATTTAATGCATTTTTATATTTACTATAATATCATTATATATGAATTCCATCGTTTTTTAATTTGTAATTTATTTCATAATTTGTAAAAAATTTATCATTTGCTACTCATTTGTCATCATCTTTACTGAGAACATAAAAAATTTAAAACAATGCTTACTTTTTATTTTAATATAATATATTGGAGAAAATGTTTAAAATAAAAATCCGACTAATTTCCTAAATAAATTTTGCTCAACTAATTGGGATAATTTCCTAATTGAAAAAACTCGTCTTATCAATACTAGAGATGGCAAAAAGCTCAATTACAGGAATACAAATATATGAAAATAAATTAAAATAAGATATTAAAAACGTAGCAATTTTGTTGGATCATATGCTTAATAAGCTCAATAAGCTCGATATCCTGAGCTTCGAGATTGAGCTTAATTTTTAAGCTCAATTAACATTGACCTTGTAGCTTGAGCTTTAAGCTCATGAGCATCAATAATTCGAGCTTAAAGCTCAGCTCAGTTTGAGCTTTTTTCCATCACTAATCGAAACCGTATCAATACTAAGTATAACAAACACTCGAAAAATAGATCATAATTCATTATTATACAAGTTATTTTATTTTTTATAATGTTATATATTTCCAAATTAATTAAAATAGTAGATAATCTAATTCCAGATTATAACTTGATTTTTACCAAACGTGTAAATATGTTTCCCAATCACCACACAAATAAAGGATAAAAAGTTTTTAAAAAACAGTCAATAATGATATGCGTGAAGAAATATTACAATATTTATTGACATATTAACACAATTGTTAGTTTATTTATAGCCACTTTTGTCAATAAAGCTATGGTCACATCATATCATTATAAGTCCAATGCTATGAGATTATAACCCCAACTATAAACACATCCATAAAATCCGTGGATTGAAGACAACTATTAGGTTACGTTGTAATCAAATATTTATCTAAACTTAACTTAACGGAAGTTAAACGTTTTATTCCAACTCCTAATTGTCCGCAAAACATGCATACAACAACTTCTATGGATTCTTCGTTCTTCATTTTTCGTGCGCTGTTATAATATAATACTTTAAAATTATTTTTACTAATGTCTGCGTTAAAACACAATTACACTTTGCTTTATGTGATTTAATCGTCATAAACAGGCGATAAATTGTAAAGTAATTTATTTTAAGATAAATGTATTGCCATAACAACTTAGATTACTCTATTTAAGTTGTGATAAGTATAAATGAGTCATTCGTGAATATTATAATGTATATGTATTTATAAAAATTAGTTAATTAAACAAAAATAAATTATTGAATGTAATTGTTTTAAAAGTTGTTAAAATTGCTATCATTTGTTCTTTTTATTATTTTACGCTAACCTATAATGTGTTAAATTTCAATGTAATAAAATTTGCATATATTTTTTAAATAGCTATTGCTTCGAAAAGACTTGCGCCGTTACCGTAAAATAATAAACAAATCCCGTTTTTCACATATAATAATGCGATTTCGCATTTTAGCATTTGTCTTGTTTAGTGTAAAGTTGTGTCTAAACTTTTTCGAAATTTTTATTAAATTTAATTTATATTTTCTTATAAAAGAGAATTATTACACAATCGTGTATTTAAATTATATATGAAAATATATTTAAATTTATTGTTAATTTTGCTAACAAAACATTTCGAGAAAAGTTTTGTAAAGTTTTTTCGTTTTTAAACAATAATTAATAGATGGCTGTTTATACAGTTTTGCAAAATAGTTTTAAACATTTAAACAGTGATGTCATTCAATTATTACAGTATTAATTTTTAAGCGTATATATGTTTTTATTAGACGTATAGCATACGCTTAAATCGTTTATACAGACACACTAAAACATAAAAACAAACATAATTTATTAATATTTTTAATCAAAAGTTTAATATTTAGGCGTACATATGCTTTCATTATACGTATACCATTCGCTTAAACAGTAATAATAATGACACACTGAAACATAAAACAAACATTAACTGTTGTTTATGTTTTGACACGTGTTTACAAAAACATCATTGATTTCTAAACGTTTTGTAAGTGTAAAATCAAATAAAACAACAGTAAAAATGACACCAAAATTGTTGTGTTGCGTGAAAACAATAGAAGACGAAACAGATTTAATAATCATTTCATTCAAATACATATCACTTCCACTACTCGTCAATGAAAGACTGTTTCATTTTACACGTAAAACCGACGAACAAATTGGTCGCACATTGAAACGATTGGCACAAAATATTAGTAATGCTGTCGTAAAGAATGCGAAGAAACAGAATATAAAAGTAACGGAAAGAATAGCTGATCCGAGCATTGATTTGCGCATAAATGGTGTCAGTGTTGACGAAAAGCGTATGAATAGTGAAGTTTGGATCGAAGGCTCGCATCTTATTATTGATTCGTTTGATTACACTGTTTGTGTTGATATGCCATCGATTAATACGATAAGACTTCCGAAATCAATTATGTCTGGTTTTATAGTATATCCGTATTTGAAACTTGATTTTTGCGAACCAAATACGTGTAAATATGTTTGGTATAAACAGACGGATATCGTGAACACCGCTGATTCAGAGTCATCGGTGGTTAAACCAAAGAAAAATAAGAAAAAACCGATAGAAGAAGATATTTATGAATGGATTGAAATCGGGAATGAGTTTTACTATACGACAACCAGTGATGATATCGGAAAAAAGTTGAAAGTGGTTTGCATACCAAGTGATGGTCAGAAACACGGTTTCGAAGACGAAACCATATCTGTAAACAGTGTGGAAGCAGGACCTGGAATGTGTCCGTTTGAAGACAGACACTGTTTCACTAGAATTAAGTCAACGTTTGGTTCATTTCGGATCATTTCGTACAATATTTTGGCCGATTTATACGCCGATTCAGATTTCTATCGAAAAGTACTTTTCCCTTATTGTCCGCCATATGCTCTTCATATCGATTATCGAAAACAGTTATTAATTAAAGAATTAATTGGCTATAATGGAGATATTTATTGTTTACAAGAAGTCGATCGAAAAGTGTTTCAGTCAGATCTTCGGCACATTTTATCGGTAAAGAATTTCGATGGCGTTTACAGTGAAAAGGCTGGTGAAGTGGTTGAGGGTTTGGCGTGTTTTTACGATAAGTCGAAATTCGAATTAATTCACTCAGAGATCGTGGTATTAGCGGATCAAATCGAGAATAACCCTATATTTGCCGATTTGTTTCAACGAATCACCGCTAATGAAGAATTATTAAAGAGAATACGTTCGCGAACTTCAGTACTTCAATGCGTTTTGTTGCGAAGTTTAGAGAGTAATGAAAGTAATGATAGCAACGCTATATTGTTAGGCAATACTCATCTCCATTATCATCCAAACGCTGATAATATACGACTTATTCAGTCTTATGTATGTGTGAAGTATTTGGATTCCGAAATCGAAAAATACAAACAATCAGAGCCTCATTTAAATATATCTCCGATATTATGCGGTGATTTTAACAGCTGTCCTGAATTCGGTGTTTACCGGTTAATCACCGAAAATATGGTTCCGATAGATATCGCAGACTGGAATAGCAATACTGGTGAGTGTATTGAAGGCATACCACTCACACATTCATTGCTCATGTGTTCAGCGTGTGGTACACCGCAGTACACTAATTACACGATTGGATTCAATGGTTGTCTCGATTATATCTTCTATGATACGCGTGGACTCTGTGTCGAAGAAGTGATACCATTGCCAAGCCATCAACAGGTGACACAACACACCGCTATGCCTAGCATTGTGTTTCCATCCGATCATTTGCCACTTATTTGTACATTGATGTTCAAATCATAAATCAAATGTACGATTATTTTATTTTTTATTTATTATATCAATTATGGTAATTTAATCAATTGTTTGTATTGTATTATTTTTTCAAAATTTAAAATTAAACATTTTTATCTTAACTTAAGTTCTTAATATACCGTAAGTTGACTGTATTGTAGCTTTATTTTATGTTCATCTAAAAAGATTATGTTATTTTAACTTATGATGTATTATTCTCGATCGCGAGTAAGCATTAAAATTTTATTAAAATTAACATTTTCTTAATCTCGATAATTTAAAGTTTATATTTAAAATTTAATACCTATACCGCCAATAACCAGAGATTTAAATGATTTTTTTACTGGCGATCGCGAGTAATACGAGGTAATGCAACATATTTTGATAAATAATAAAGTTTTTTAAAATAAATAAAATCGCCTAATTCTATATTTATAGAAATCAAATAATTTCCGATAAAAAATATTATTATACTTACGTATAATTGCGATCGTAATTTTTAACGATAACTAAAATAATATGAAATCACAGATTATTATATACCCTAATTACCCAACAATAGCCCGCACCAAATAATTTAGGCAAAAGTTATTTTTTTTGTATAGCCCGCACTTCTTGCACTATTAATTTAATAGTAGTAACCTATGATACAAATTTGATTAGAAAATCGCACACGAATTAAATAGTTTACAAAACTTTTAGAAATTGCAAGTTAAATCATTATTAGAGCCAACGGATTCAGGACAATAAAACGAGTAAATTCATGACGGAAAAAGGAACAGAGAGTAAAAATCAGGATTATTCAGGAAAATGAATTTTTAGCTCAGTTTATATTTAAAAAGCTTAGATTTAACATGCCTGTCTGTCTTTTTGTGAGCGGTATATTTATTAAGGGATTTAGTTATTAATGGAATTGTCTAAAAATCGAGAAAAAAATAAATTTCACCAATAAAGGGCTAAAAATAGGAAAAAATAGGATTAAATTTGAAAAAAAAAATTATTTCAAAATGGCTTTTAAATATAAAATTTCGAATCAAAAATTTCAAGATTAACATATTTTTTCAGGAGTTATAAATGAAAATCAGGATTTTCCAGGAAAACAAATGGGCGCTAAAATGCTTGAAATTGTATGATTCGTGCTTATATATGATTTTCCCAGAAATTTCGCTATCATGAAAAGAAAAAGGATTGTCCTGAATTCGTAGGCTCTAATCATTATCAGTCAGACTAAAAATACTGATTTGTTTGTTTACGCAAAACACGCCAAAAATACTTTCGAAATGACTATTCCTAACAATCCAATTCATACCGCAATCGCACTGAAAATTATTGTTATACAAATAAAGTTTATTTTTGCTGTCGTCTTCGACAAACTGCTTGAACGACGTTTCTGGTAAATTAGTAAACGCGTTCGACTCTAAGTCGAGTTCTACAGACACGTGTGTCGGATAACCGAACGCGTGAACAGTGAACGAGTCTGCGCTTAATTGGTTTCGGTGTAGAGCTATAAACACGTGCGCGTCAGGAGTAGGAGTAAAGCTGAACGCGTAGCTCGATATCGACACCAGATTGTTATTATCGATATTAATACGACGCAACTGTGGTAAACCGACAAACGCGTACGCACCGAGTTTAGTGATATGGTTGTGACTCACGAGTATAGTTTTCACCAGAAACGGTGTGGTTGTGTTGAGGTCACGAAACGCGTCGTTAGGAATCTCTCGCAAAGCATTGCCTTATTATGAGAAAAGTTTATATTAGTTTTGTCATTATTTTTCGGGCGATAAATAATACAGTTCTCAACGAATAGAATTGAATGAGAAGCGATAATCACCTATTAAATTGATTGTGTCCGACGGCTCTAAATGTTTAATCAAAGAAAACACTTTTTGATCACTAAATTTTGCGTTATTTGTAATGTTTAGACTGCGATGCGCCACTGATTTTCTGAATGCGTACGTCTCTATGCTTATTAAGTGTGAGTTGTTTGCGATTAAGATATTTTCGATAATCGATTTTTCGAATGTTCCGTTGGGTATTGTAGTCACCAAAGTATTAATTATCTCCAGTAAGCGAAACTCTCCGGCACCCATTTTTACGCCTATCGTTTTGATAGACTCGTCCGTTACTTCGTTACCGACGCATCTAATTGTGGAAATTGTCTCAAAAACACATGGCAATACATTTTCGGGATCAAAACAGTTGGCAAATGATACCAGTGTTAAAATAACTATAGCACACTCTGTTGGTTGAAAAACAATCAATTTTGTAGTCTAATTTTACTTTTGTTTGCTTACCTAACATTATAACCGATGGATTTATTCGATCAGATAATGGGTTAATTTTGTTTAACACAAAAAAGTTATTTTTTTGTACGTCAAATATTATAAAAGTACTATTTTGTAAAATAATAAAATAAATCCTGTATTAGACAAGTGGCTTCGTTCTCATCGTTGCTCGTGAATAGCATTTATAACTAGAAGTGGTTTCGTTTTTTACAAACAGATAACACGAAATACTATTAATGATAAAAGGAAAAACTATACTATACCACCAAACAACATAAGTGCTAAATTTTTAAATAGAAAAAATTTTACAATTCAGTAATTGTTGATAATGCGTTCTCTTTTTAACGCATAACCGGTTAAGAAACTTATTAACTTTAACTCTAATTTTGTTAACTCGTGAGTTAACCGGTTAACTAATTTAAATTTTTAAAAATTAATTTAGAATTATAAAACAAGTTCTTT